>JAVJAQ010002187.1:11754-78588 GCA_032362365.1 Zygogramma bicolorata | reverse complement strand
TATATAACGTGTAAGATACGTCCGGTGGGATCACCAAACCAAGTCTTGCAAGTTAAAGCCTCACTTATCCCAAAAATTTGTTGTGATATGCCCATTTCTAAGATTTCAGTAGAAAATTGGTCTCAGTTGACGAATATTAAATTGGCTGATCCTCATTTCAATGTTCCTGGGCAAATTGACATGTTGCTAGGAGCAGATATTTTCTCATTGATTCTCTCAAGTGGAAAAATAGAGCCTACTGCAGGGTATCCTGCTGCTTTCAATACCATATTTGGATGGATAGTTATGGGAAAGGTGAATCCTTCCTTCAATCTCCAAACTCCGGAAATACATTCTTTTCTTATCTCATGTGATTCTTTCCTAGCAAACACTCTGAAACTTTTTTGGCCGATGGAAAAAATTCCTTCTGCAGAGGCTATATCACCCGATGATGCATTATGTGAAGAAATTTTTGAGAAAACTCATTCACGAACCCCCTCGGGGAGATAAGTTGTATCTCTGCCTTTCAAAGATTCTGAACCTTACTTCATGGGTACTCGTTCCCTTGCCCTGAAAAGATTTCACTCTCTGGAGCGTCGTTTACATCAAAATCCACGGCTGTTGCAAGAATACTCTAAATTCATGAAAAATTATTTGTATAGTGATTATATGGAACCTATTCCAGTTCCCTCACCTCATGAAAACAATTATTATGTTCCTCATCAGTGCGTTTTCAATCCTGATAGTCCTACAACAGAACTTAGAGTTGTGTTCGATGCGTCTGCCAAGTTCGCTTCAGGCATATCTTTGAATGACACTCTATTAACCGGGAGAAAACTTCAACAAGATCTTGTTGCCCTTCTACTCCGTTTTCGTCTGCACAAATTTGTATTCACGGCTGATATTCAAAGCATGTTTTCTCAGATAGTAGTGAGGGGACCTCATCGAGATTTTCAGCGTCTCCTATGGCGTTTTTCCATGGATGATCCAATACAGGATTTCCGTTTGACTCGTGTGAGCTTTGGAATTAGTTGTAGCCCTTACCTTTCTCTTTGAGTCTTGGTTCAACTCGCTAAGGATGAGGCGCATGACTTTCCTCGAGCATCACAAATACTCTCAATGACATTTATGTTGATGATATATGTACGGGAACTCAAACTTTGACAGAAGCACAAGCTTTGCGAGATGAGTTGATTAACCTATTGAAACGAGGTTGCTTTCATTTGAGAAAATGGTCCAGTAATAATCCTGAATTATTGAAAAATCTCCCCTCAGGAGACTTTCAACAGACAGAAGTCGCATTTCAATCAGATGACCCTTCTCTCAAAGTGTTAGGTTTCACAATAAGCCCTGCACGAAAAGGAATATTTTGTCCGAAATTGCAAGGATATTTGACCCGCTAGGATTTTTGGCACCCTTGTCATTTTTCGCAGAATATCTTATTCAGTATCTTTGGAATCTGGGTTGCGATTGGGATGATATTCCTCCACCTGAGGTAACTGAGAAGTGGTCTCAATATAGGAATGAATTGCACCATCTTCATAGTTTGAAAATTCCACGTTATATTATGGTAGAAAACTATACTCACTGTGAACTGCACGGTTTCTGTGACAGTTCAGAAAAGGGTTATGCTGCTGTTGCCTATCTGAGATTCAAAGTATCCGATGATAAATTCGAAGTGAAACTCATTTGTGGGAAATCCAAAGTTGCTCCTCTAAAGAATTTATCTGTGCCGCGTTTAGAATTATGTGCAGCAGTCCTCCTGTCCTCATTGTTGCATTATATTCTCAAAACTTTCGATAATGTTATCTCATTCACACAAATATTTGCTTGGAGTGACTCAATGGTGACTTTAGCTTAGATAAAGTCATCTACGCATCGTTGGAAGACTTTTGTCAGTAATAGAGTAGTCTTCATTCCAGAGAGAATTTCTCCATCTCATTGGAATCATGTTCAAACCCAAGAAAACCCCGCAGATTGTGCATCCCGTGGTTTATTACCTTCAGAGATCGTAACGCATCCTCTGTGGTTTCAGGGACCGCACTGGTTGAAGTTACCTCAACCTAATTGGCCTTCTGAACCTTTTAGTTTTGATCACTCGGAAATTTCTGAAGAAGAAAGAAAAATTACTTTAAGCTCGTTTGTATCGTTAGATAACGTAGATGCTCTTTTGGAAAAGTACTCGTCACTCCCTAAAATACAACGTATAATTGCATACTGCATTCGCTTCGTAACACGTAAAAAAAATCAATTGATAAAATGTGATGATCCCTTCACTGAAGATGAACTTCATAAGGCATTATCGATTCTGGTGAAACGTGCACAGCACCTGCCCTTTTCTCGAGAAATCAAAGATATAAAAAATAATATTCCTCTATCAAAACCCTTCCGAAAACTGAATCCTTTTATCGGAGATGATGGTCTGCTAAGGGTGGGCGGACGTCTTCATTTTTCTGGATTATCCTACAATCAGAAACACCCTGCCTTACTTCCTCGTGATAGTCGCATCACTTATCTTATAATCGAAAATGTTCATAAAACAAATTTGCATCCCGGACTACAAACTTTACATTTTTTAATAGCTCAGAATTTTTGGATTCTCTCACCAAAAAGGGCAATTAGGCATGTTCTATCGAAATGTCACACATGTTTTCGAGTTAATCCAACTCCTCTTCAACCCTTCATGGGTAATCTACCTGGTCCAAGAATAAATCAGTTTAAAGCATTTTCATGTGTTGGTGCTGATTATGGTGGTCCTTTTCACATAACTATGGGTGAAGGTCGTGGCATAAAATCACAAAAGGCCTATATTTGTATTTTTATATGCTTTGCCACCAAGGCAGTCCATATTGAATTGGCCTCAGATTTATCATCCGAAGCATTTATAGCTGCTCTTCGGAGATTTATCAGTCGTCGAGGTCGTTGCTCTCGTATTTTCTGCGATCGAGGTACAAATTTTGTAGGTGCCCAGAAGATTCTCTCTGAATTCATGAAAGAGGCAGCTGAAACTGAAAAGATTGCTTTTTCTTTCAGTGCTCCTGGTAGTCCACACTTCAATGGTCTCAGTGAGGCTGGTATAAAGTCCATAAAGTCTCATTTGATACGTGTTGTTGGATCGCAAATTTTAACATATGAAGAAATGTATCCCCTCTTAGTACAAATAGAAGCCCTTTTGAATTCCAGGCCTCTAGTTGGTCAGAGTTCTGATGCTAATGATTTAAACGCGTTGACACCAGAACATTTCCTTACACTTGAACCTCTCACAGCTCCCCCTTGTCCTGATATTACTCATTTGAAATTGAACACTTTAGATCGTTGGCAATTGGTGCAAAGACTACAGCAGGATATTTGGAAAAGATGGCATTCAGAGTATCTTCACATTCTTCAGTAACGGCAAAAGTGGTTCACTCATGGAAAGACACTTAATATTGGAGATCTAGTTATATTAAAAAATGAAACTTTGCCTCCTCTTCAATGGAGAATTGGTAGAGTCATACGAACGCACCCAGGTGCGGATGGAATTGTGAGAGTTGCGACTGTGAAGACTAACCAGGGTATATTTCAGAGACCTCTCGTCAAACTGTGCCCCTTACCGTAACTTAGTTAAAATACTGTGTATTTTGGTGGGCGGAAATGTTAAGTTTTCACTCAGCTAAATTATTAGAATTATTTTATTCATTTTTTATTTTTGATAGAGTTAGCTCATTAATATATCTTGGGTAATGTTATTCATAAATTTTAATCTTTATTTCAAAATTTACTTCAACATTCACTATCTGCGCGGTACACCCCGTATTTAAATTTAAATGTTCAGTCTGTCAGACTAGGTTTTTTGTTGGTGCTTTACCGTGAAGATAGCAGCATAGAATATATATTCAGCCGTGTCGGGCACTATTCTCGTGAACGAAAAGTTTTCGCAAGTGCAAGTGAATTAATCATTCCAAAAATTCATTGATCGAACATACAGTCTACCATACGCTCTCATCAGCCTGAATAGGAGGTTGCAACCATAAAAAATAAGGCGAGTTCTGGAAAGAGGAAGGAATCCAAGTAAGCACCAGGCCCAGCCTTTTTTTGACAGACTAGTTGCCACCTTTCCTCATTCAACATCGAACAATATGATTGCAATATTCCTTAAAATTATTATCTAAGTAGGAGTTCAGTTCACGGGATTCATCAGAATGGTAATTAATGAAATTTTCGATATATGTAACTATTTTCCAATCTCTCGCACAAAAAAAAACAGTTCCAGTAATACAAAAAACAGCAAATTTTACTTATCCTTCCTACTGGGTGGTGTTAATATTGCTCTCGAACTTAACCATATACCAAACTGTCGAGTCTAGCATGTATTTTCCTTCCTCCGCTCAATTTCAACAAAGATCAGCTAATACTGGAATAAGAACCTTGGGTGGTAGAAAAATCATATCACCGGAACTCGAGGAACGCCTCTGGAGCAGAATACCCAATGCCTTCAGATACGTCCACGTAACCAATGAATTACACGTTGATCCAATAATAAATGCAAATCAAACTATAATCCTGCTTCACATATACTTAATAACCATATGATTATCGTCTCGATGAGGAAAATGTTAGGAACTCCGTGAAACGATTTGAATTGAAAATTCTAGTCTGAAATTTTATCCCCGTGATTGATATTCGCCAACAGCCGAAAATTCTCTCCTCACCGTTTTCAATTTTTCCGTCGCGAAGAGCCTTAGCACTTTTTACTGTAGATAACAGTTTTTACCCCAGAAAGAAATTATCAATGACTATTTGCCAAACAGCGAAGTACACTGTTAAAAATTTATACGGTACCGCAAAATTTGGAATTCGCAAGAATACTGAAACTGACAAGAGTGAGAATTGGATAAGATTTTTCATATTCAACAAAACTTGTTACAACTCCCCCTTCGCCCGAACAAAAAAAAATTCTATGTATTTTTTTTTATTCTAGAGAAGGCTGGTCGATCTTTATATCTTTAACATGCCAGTCTCCTATTGACTTGCGTTTATGAAAATCAAGTAGCTCATAAACATTCACCGATTTCTTTTTCAAAACCACACACTGGATGAACTTTGGAGCCAAACCCGACGCATAATAATCCGATGATTTCGATAACGTATAATTACGATTCCACACTACTTGTCCTTCGGTTAGGACAACAGGCCGCGTCCTGAGGTTATACCGATTAGCACTGTCCCCGTAAGCTTTGCCTAATCGTCGCTTGACTTGAGTTAGTAAAGCTTGGAGATTAGCAACATGATAAGAAATATTCTTCCTATCTGGAATCTGTATAGCCTCATCAGGCTCAAATGAAGACAATTTTTCATGCAACTTCTCAGATAGATGTATTTCCCGACCGAAATTCAAATAGGCAGGACTATATCCCGTTATTTCATGAACTGCGGTTCGAATCGCATAACCAAACACAGGCAAGTGAACATCCCATTCCCTATGATCTTTATTAATATACGACCTAATCATAGTTTTTATCACGCGATTAACCGTTTCCGTAGGATCGGCTTGTGGATGATAATTTGCGTTGAATAAAATCTTACTATCGTACTTTGATGCTAACTCCTTAAACTTCTTACTGACATACTGTCATCCGTTGTCACAGATGATACGCGCCGGTGCCCCATAAATCAAAAAAACATCGTTTTCAATATGCTTAACAACTGCTTCACTCGTGGCTGACTTAATCGGAAAAAGCAAAGAATATTTTGTGGAGACATCACATACTACTAAAATAAAACGATTTTTTTTTTCAGACAATGGAAATGGACCCATAATGTCCGTACAAATAAGTTCCCAGGGTTCCGAAACCGTTCTTGTACCCATGCATCCCTGCGATCTTCTCTGTTCTGGTTTTTGTGCTTTGCATTCCTCACAGCATTGAACATACCGGGCAATATCACAATTCATTCGCGGCCAGTAGTATAAGGAAGAAATGCGTTTCCTGGTTTTAAAGTACCCTAGGTGTCCCGCAAAAGGCGCATCGTGACATTCTAAAAAAGCAGTTTTCCTGAGAGATTTTGGTAGAACTAATCTCCAATCGTCATCTGGGTTTGAAGATGGATTTCCTGTCGAAACTAACTTAGACACCTTGTGATCCCTAACCGTCCACTTACAGAATTTTTCTGGTTTTTGTGAGATATCATTCATTAATCGAGGTTACCACAAGTCATGATCTTTTGAAGAAACTTCTATATACGCGATACCTTTAGAGAGGGCATCTGCTGCAACATTACACTTTCCCGGACGATGAATTATGTCAAAATCGAAACTTTGTAACTGAAGAGACCAGCGTGCTAACCGACCTTACGCGTTTTGTAATTTATGTAACCAAAGCAAGGAGAAATGATCGGTAATGACGTTGAACATGGTGCCTTTGATATAAGGGCGACATTTTTGAATACCCCACAAAACGCTCAAACATTCCAGTACGGTGGTAGAAAACTTGGTTTCCTGGCTGGTGAGAGGTCTACTAGCGTAGGCGATAACGTGTTCCCCATCCTCAAATTCTTGAGTCAGTACACACCCCAGGCTCACTTTCGATGCATCACATTGAAGAGTAACTTCTCTAGAGAAGTCTGAACAAACGAGTATTGGAGCTAAAATTGAATGTTCTTTGACTTTTAAAAATGCGGACTCAGCTTCTGCCGACGAGATGAACTTCTGATTCTTCCTCGTCAACCTCGTGAGCGGTGAGACAAGACTGGCGTAATCCTTAATAAACCGCTGCACAGAGGGGTAAAAGCACCCAAAAGCTGGCCAAAAATAAATCCTTCCTTCTTTTGAATGTTATGGATAGAAATTGACTTATTGTGATATTCTTATTACAAAACAAAGACAAATTAATAATAAAAATAATAATAATAATAAAAATAATAATAATAATAACTTTTCATTCCCCACCCTCAGGCCAATAAGCCTGATATAGTCCTCTTCGACCACCGAAGTAAGACGATATTCGTTATTGAGTTTTCGGCCCCTGCCGAAACGAATATCGCCCGAAAAGAGGAGGAAAAACGGACAAAGTACCAGGACTTACTTTACGAACTCCGCAGGCTCCACCCGGACTATTCTGTCAAGTTAGTGGTTCTGATTATAGGTGTTCTCGGTGGTTCCAGACCAACGCTACTCTCGGAGCTCAAGATCATACCGGCATGCCGTAATGCGGCAGAGATCTTGGCCGGCCGCATTCAGAAGGCCGTTATTCTCGGTGCGGGGAGTGGTCATTGGTTAATTTTACTAGCGCGTTTGCCCACTGGGTCGGAGCAGTGGGGAGTACGGACCCGACTAGATATGTTTAAACGGAAAATAATAATAATAAAATATTTTCTCGTATTGAAAAAAGGTTCATTACATAAGACATAAAATGAGACTAGGCAAATAATAGCATAGTAAAAAATAAATAAAATTACAGAAAAATATGGATCTCACTAGCATAGTAAACAGTATTTAACTTCAACATGAGTTTAAATAAATATTATTCGTGAGGAAGACTGCCATCCAATTTGGAAAATTGCTCAGCCTCAGCACTAAATGGTTGCTTCGATTTGTTTTGTTTTCGCCTCATGCTACTTATATATGGATCCGAAGTGAGCAAAAGTCGATTAAGTATATCTTCGTTGCACTCTCTTCTGGAAAACTTTCTAGAAAAGCTCTCTCTGTACTGTCGGAAGTGTTTAATTCGAGCTTCCGCAGCTTCTTCCGATAATTGTCCAATCGGTAACAAGGCATGAGCTATAACGCTTGATGAGTGGACCAATATTTTGTGTACCGTGGGCGACATAGGAGTATAAATTTACGTACATTTACGTACGTTACGACTTTTTGAAGTTCATCACATTTTTTCCGGGGGGCACTTGGTTATTTCAACCAATTTTTCTTCCAAATCCTGTAGCTTTCTATCAAGCAGTTGCTGTGGACTTGCTCTAACAAGCTCGTGTAATTTTCTTCTCGCCATAGATATAACAGAAGGTTCACAATCTGTAACAATTGATAAAATATCACTTTAAACTATAATTTGCGTGAATTTCAACAGGAAAATTCTATGAAATGTGAAAACTTGTGAATGATTTTGCTTCATGAACTCATTCTAGAAACTTTGAAGTGTCATAAAACGTAAGAATTATTCAGTTGCGATGAGTTGCGGATGTTTAAAATATCCACTGTTACGTGCCAGATTTCCGCCACGTACCATGAAATACATTTTACGCCGCCACTGGAAATAGTAGACAGATTAACTGCCTTCATACGGGCAAAATAGTTCATATTGGATAGGCCACCAATATTACAGCGGAATGTAACGTTGGTTGCAACCCAATTCGCGAAAAAAAAATATATATATATATATATATGCTTCCTTAAGAACATCTTCAAAAATAAACAAAAAAATATTAATAAAACTCATTTCTCCTATTTATTCACACGCAATCATTTGTGACACGGCAAAATGAACAATAGTAATAGGCTCGCAATATTATTTCACTTCAACGGGTAGCTTGTCGTCAACACTGCACACATAATACGTTGCTCGTCAATTTTATCGGAGATATAAGCCGTGATCGCTCCGTAGACCGCTCACTGAATGTTTCTGCGAACCATTGATATGATTCGAAGGCACAAAAATTACCGTGCCTATGCTTTTACGGATTTGTTGATGTTGTTATTTTACATCGGGGAATGTGTCCTCTCTGTTTGTCTGCTGCATCTGAAAAATGAAAGTGTTATAATAATTTCAAAGGAACACAATTGCATGCTCATTGATCACTTACATGGCAAATCTTAATTGCTCGATTTTTCGCCAAGCCGAAAAATAAACAAACGACAGATTGTCAACAATGTCATCTCTCTGACACTCAGGTTCATGTTTCATCGGTCGATTGGGAACAATCGGCTGCCGAACTAGTCAATGTACTTCCTCGCGCCAGTTTTTGAAATTCGTGAAGAATACATTGTAATTTACTATATTACGTAATCGTCCGTCACTAAGAGTATTGGAAATATTCCTTAGAGGAATTATGGAATCCTGTAGGGCTGCAAAAGTTGTAACAAGGGTTGCATATGGAGTGAGGAAATTCAGAGGCCGGAAGCAGGCTTAGGAGAGGGGATAAGGAAGGAGGAAAAGGGCTTTTTCGAGAGGACAGGGTAGCGAACAAGAGCTCTCTTCCTATTACTCGACATTTTTGTGATTTTGTCGATTCCCAATTGGAGTTTGGGTTTCGTGGGAGAGATCTTTGATATTTTCATGAGTACGAGGAGTTTCGCTGGTGAAATTATTTCGACTAGACGTCGGATTCCGGAGCCGCTTCCCGGTCTACCGAGACAGGGCCATTTGTCCAATCCACAAGCCGCCATTAACCATCCGCAGAGTTGAAGCTCACCACCTTCAGAGTCTAAGTATAATCATTCCGGGTTCACAAGTAGTAGCACAGAATCCACTTGAAGGTGAGTCACAAACCTCTTATGTCACTTGTACTTATGTCTTATGTACCACGTAGATCGTTAGGAGCCTGCTTTGCATGCCGCTTCCGCCTTCAACGCTCTCAATCTAGTTGCTTGCTTTGCGCTTTTTGTTACCAGTAACGACCGCTTAAATTCCTATATCGCATTTTAACAGATTGTGCTTGCCAATCCTTATCAACTTTCAGAGTTTAGGTTCACTTGGAAGAACAAATAAAGCATCAATTTTAACGTGTTAGTTTACGTGAACTGTTGTTATTGCATTTTTATTGGAATAATTGTTTGTCGTATGGATTAAGACTATTTTATAGTTGGTGTGATCACACGTTAGTACTTTCAATATAGGAATATTGTCCACCCGAACCGTTTTGTTCGGATTTATACTGCAAATACCTCTTGATTTTATTATTTCATTCTGTATCATACATTGAACGAATTTCTGTACCTTCTTGCATCAAGAGTTGCATCATTTGGTGGATTCAATCACCCTACCCACCCCGAACTGCTGAGCTAGCCGAGTGGTCATTTGTGAAAGCGTTCTTCAGTGACCATAAAGAAATAATCGTGTTACCTTTTTCGGTTTTGGAAGCCCCAAAAGAGGGGGTTGAACTTCGCTACCAAAACCACTTACCACTCCCCCCCCCTATTTGACAGCGGAACAGATGGCGCCCAACTAGCTACGCAGTTACCAAGGGTGGATTTAGTTATTTAGTACTTTTTTTAAGTTTTGGCAAGTATTCGTTTTCAATCAATTTTACGTGGATATAGGCAAGCCCGGTTTTTATTCGATCTTTGAAAACAATCTGGTTTTGGCTGTGGATAGATTGCTGATATTTCATCAGCAATTTCAACCTTTTCTGCAACATTATCATAAAAAGGTAATGAAATTTAATAATCGCCATTTATCCGAGTGGTTCTTGTGCAACATCTAGTTCATTCTGGTGTCAGGTGGACGAGCAGAGTGGGCATATTTATTTTAAAGGATAAACTGCATTTCAGTATTTATTTTGATTTCATATACAGGGTGGCACGCAGAAGCAATGAACTGTTCCTGTGTTCAGCGTTGACGACCTATAGATCAATATACAGGGTGATTGCGTAACAGGGCCAACAAATTTTCTATTTTAGTATTCATTTTATTTATCTATATAATCATAACCGAGTTTGTGCATTTACACCTATATATACTTATATTCAAAGTACAGGGTGATTTAGCAATCGTAACTTCCACCCAATTTTTTTTTTCATATTTCATTATAGCCGCGTTAGTTTGTAGTCCGTTTGATTGATTAATCGAGTCGACAACTATTTTTTGTCTGCATTAAAGGGAGTAACATAAAGGAATGGATACTCTGTGAATATACAGCGGATTCTTTTTTGTCTCGTTCTCTCGAATTTTCCGAATTAATTGAACATGATATCAGGCTAGCTTGTTTTTGGTTTGAAATCTTTTTTCCGCTTGTTCTGGACCTTGTCCCTTTTTTGGGAGGGGGGTGAATCACTTTTTGTTAAAGTGGATATTTGTTTTCAAATTCAAGTTATTCTTAATTTAATCCCTAAACATCGAAATGGAATTAAATCGACTTCGAGCAGATGAATTAGTTTATGAGCTTCCTGTTCGAGGAGCTTATCCAGAATCGGGAACAGTTGATGAATTGCGTTCACTTTTGAGACAAAGGCTGTATTTAGAAAAGCGAGGTAGCTATACTCCCTCACTTACCTCTGATTTGGATGCTGTTGCTGGAATAGCAAAATGCATTGAAAAACTTGATGAGTTGGAGGATCATCTTAATAACTTCAATCATCAAAATGCTAAGAATGAACGAGCACGTATTTAATCGCGGCTTCTACACGTGTCGGGAAGAATGAGTAGGATAGTAGCTGAGGGCGTACAAGCAGGAAAAAATGAACCTATCGCTCGATGCGTGGGTTTATGCGAAAAATTGGACATCGTCGACCAAGGGAATGCAAACGTAGGAACGAACACAGAAAAAACCGACGAAAATTCTCAGGGTGTTGACGTTGGCTTGTTGAATGATGCACAACGGTCGCTGTTGAATACTATAGCAAATAATAGTCAACAGAACCGTCATGAGGTCGGTGGGGAGTCTTCTGAAAATCTTCCGCCTCGATACACTTTGTTCTCAGTACTGAATTCGACAGGCAACCGACTTCCACCAGGAAGAAACGAGGAGAACATATTTTCTCTTCCGACCGGTTCTACACCAGAAAATGCCCAAGGTGACAATGTTGGTTCATTGAACGGTTCACCACGCTCGCTGTTGGATATTATAACAGGCGATACTGAGCGAAATCATCACGCGAACTTCGATAACACAGTTGGATTTCCTTTCATTCCCAGCATTTGACCAAATGAAAAACCGAGTATTCGATAGGGAGAATGGGCTTCCTCATGCGTTCGACTCCCCAAGAAACGTTCAATTTGGTAACGTGAACAACGATTTCCGCAGAGGAGGTGAGACACACTATTTTCGTTCTCCAGAACCTGATCTCTATCATAGGGACGATGGATCGGCTCGACATTTCAACACGGCCTCAAAGTGGAACCTCACATTCGATGGCCAGAATATGAGTATCTCTAACTTCATAGAGCGAGTTGAAGAGCTAAGAGCTGCTCGCAACATCCCACGATCTCATTTACTCAAATTTACTCCTATTCTACTGAAGGGCACTCCGTTACACTGGTATAGGAGTACAACAGCGACTCTGAACTCCTGGGATGATGTTACCTATCATTTGAAGCAATTGTATCTGTCTTCCAACTACGATGAGGATATCTGGAATGACATCCGAAGTCGTACACAGGGTCAATACGAGGAAGTTTCCACCTACCTCATCAACATGGAAAGCTTATTTGGAAAATTAAGGGACAAACCCTCCGAAATGAAAAAAGTTAAGCTTATTCGGGAGCGCATGCTGCCTTACATCCAGATGAGACTTCCACCGGATCCGATATTCTCCCTGTCAGAGTTGTTGAGATTAAGCAAGTGGGTGGAAGACATTCAAGCGAGAACTCAGAGATGGAGACCTCCTCCAACCAATCGGAATATGGTTACCGAAACCGAATTCATGTATAACCCTAACCGGTACAGGACAAAGGCAGAGCCAATCAAACAAAGGTTTTATCCAATCTCACCGGCTTTCCAAAAGCATGTGAACGAGGAGTTGAACGAAATGCTGCGGCAAGGCGTTGTAGAACCTTCTTCATCTCCATGGGCATCGCCTATTGTAATGGTGAGAAAGAAGGATGGTTCCTACAGATTCTGCATAGACTTTCGCGAAGTCAATAAAGTAACGGAACGAGACGCGTATCCATTGCCATTGATATCAAGCACTCTGGACAAACTGAGAGATGCAAGGTATCTAACCTCACTCGACATCAAAAGGGTATCGTGTATCGTTTTCGTGTATCTCGACGACATAGTAATAGTAACGCAAACATTCGATAAAAATTTGGAAATTCTGTTGGGAGTCTTCAATAGACTCAAGAAGGCAGGCCTGAGAGTCGGGAGAGAGAAATGTAATTTCTGTCTTCCAGAGCTGAAGTATTTGGGGTATGTTGTCGACCGACTTGGTCTTCATGTTGATCCAGATAAGGTGTCAGCCATACTCAATGTACCACGCCCAAAGAACGCTAAGGAAGTCAGAAGGGTTCTTGGGATGACAAGTTGGTATCGTAGATTCATTCGAAATTTTTCTTCGGTGGTTTCTCCTTTGACGAACTTGTTGAAGAAGTCAGTAGAATTCCATTGGGATGACGCTTGTGAGGGTGCCTTCACTCAAATCAAGCAGCTGTTGGTAACGGCACCAGTAATGGCTTGTCCGGACTTTGATCGACCCTTTTATGTTCAAACTGATTCCAGTGATTTCGGATTGGGCGCTGTCCTGACTCAGGAGGATGCCGAAGGAAATGAAAGGGTCATCAGCTACTTAAGTCGCTCGTTGGCTCCGAATGAGAGGAAGTTCAGTGTTACTGAAAAGGAGTGTCTCGGGGTCCTATGAGCCATTGAAAAATTTCGCCCCTACATCGAGGCCACCCACTTTAAAGTTATCATAGACCACTTTGCTCTCAAGTGGTTAAATGATCTGAATGATCCCACTGGCCGATTAGCTAGATGGAGCGTCAAACTCCAACAATATAGCTTCGAAATTGAGCATCGTCGAGGCCAAGATAATTTGGTGCCAGAAGCACAATCGCGTTCGGTTCCCATCGTAGATTCCGTTGATGCCGCTCCGGCTTTATTTCCAAACGAGGAAAAAGGATAGCTGGCTTTCAAATATGCGAGATAAAATATCGAGGTTTCCGCTTCAATTTCCTCTTTGGCGTTGTGACGATGATTATGTGTATAAAAGATGTAAGGATTCGTGGAAAATTGTGGTACCCAAGAATTATCGCAAAGAGATATTGAGAATCAATTATGATTCACCGACAACCGGTCATGGAGGTATCCACAAAACGTATAGCCGAATCCTAAGCAAATATTACTGGCCTTAAATGAAGTCTGATATTATCCGATATATTAACTCGTGTGTTGTGTGTTTGGCTCGAAAGCCTGAACAGAAGGCACCTGCCGGTTATCTATCTGGTCGCCCCACCATTTGTAGACCTTGGGAAACGATATCCGTAGATGTTGTCGGACCTCTACCAGAAACAACGTCGGTGCATTGTTACATTCTCAGCGTGTCGGACTATTTTTCTAAATTTTGTTTGTTCTTCCCAATGCGATTGGCTAACGCGAAAACAATCGTTGAGCTTCTGGAAGATAATGTTTTTCTTTTATTTGGAGTACCTCGCTCGGTAATAACGGACAATGGGAAGCCGTTTGTGGGTCACGAAATGCAGAAACTAGCGGAAGCGTATGGTGTCAAAATGATCCGAACTCCCTATTACAATTCACAGAGTAATCCTTGCGAGCGTCAACATCGTACGTTGGAAGTTATGTTACGGGCATACGTTCAAGATAACCACCGACACTGGGATCAAGTCCTTCAGAAGGCTGCATGCGCTATACGTACGTCGTTTCATCAGAGCACTGAAAAAACACCGTACCTCACAAATTTTGGGAGGGGGAGACATGCCTCCACGGCAATGATCATATCGTGATGGACAGACTTCCTGAGGGGAACCCGAGTCAGAACCTTGCGAATTCACCTGAGCATTTCAAAACCATATTCAAGGAGGTAAGACTGCGTCTAGATAAGGCATTTAAAAAGGGACAGTATCGATACAATCTTCGTCACCGTGATGTTCGATACAACGTTGGGAATAAGGTTTGGCGAAAGGCTCATTTGCAGTTCAACGCCTCAAAATACTTTTCAGCTAAATTGGCTCCAAAGTTTGTTGGTCCATTGACCGTTCAGAAAAGGGTATCACCATGAGCTTACGAGCTGATGGATAATCGAGGTAAATCCCAAATGGTCTGGAATGCCAAAGACCTGAAACCAGGTGACACAGGACAAGGGTTTGAAGTATCAGATAGTGATGAGGAATAACTGAGGAATGATTCGGAGCAGAAATTTCTGCGAGATTTTCTTCGGGTAAGGGGGGGAATGTTACGTGCCAGATTTCCGCCACGTACCATGAAATACATTTTACGTCGCCACTCGAAATAGTAGACAGATTAACTGCCTTCATACGAGCAAAATAGTTCAGATTGGATAGGCCACCAATATTACAGTGAAATGTAACGTTGGTTGCTACCCAATTCGCGGAAAATATATATATATATATATATATATATATAGCTTAGAACAACTCGAGATAGCAATGAGGAATGAAAGAAATGTGATCATACACTTAGATTCCACAGAAAATGTGGTTCGTCAACCACCTTCTGTTAGAAAACGAATATTTTATTATGCAGGAGTAGTCGTGACGTCATTCAATAACAGAATATGCCCCACCTTCGAAATGATCAGCTGTGATCATGATACAACTTCAATAGTGTGGCTGGCGAAATTCAAAGCTTTTGTTGTGCAGCAAAAGAAGAAATGGACAATTTTCAGGACTGATTTCAGTTTCGCCTTAATCAACGCCATAATGAATTTCTGGAATAATCAGTCATTGAAAGACTATTTGGATGTCACTTTGCAGTATCCTCTATCAAAAGATGATAATTTATTGGAAGATATAACGTTGGTCAATCTGTGCTGCACTCATTTTTTCAAAATGGTTACCAAAGATATTGACGAGTATGAAAAGAATGAGAATGATCGTAATTGCGGCACGCATCAACTTTAATAATATGAGAATAATTGAGGAATGGTTTATACATTTGGGAATTATTTTAATAGCCAGCGAAAAAAAGCCCCTAGTTGCGGAAGCCCTAGAGAGTATTTTTGAAATCTGCAAACGTCACGAAAAGAACCAGAATGAAAAAGATTTGATCGAAGATATAATATATTCTGCTTCAGTTAACGATAGTTCCGTTCATTTCGTCGGGGAGGAAAACACTCTTTTTGAAAACAGCAAGTTTTATCAACATTCCAAGTTTATTGCCGACGAATTACAGAAAGCTCTCAAGAAAGAAGACTCTGGCGTCCAGAAGAACGAATATCGGAATGAAGACTTTTTTAGGATAATTTTAAAGAAATATTTTACATATTTACTGCTATGGACGGGGCCGTTAATAACAGAGGAATCAACGGAAACAACAAGATTCAGCAATGCTCTGGTAGAAAATTGGTTCTCCATGGTGAAAAATCTCATCACTTATACAGATGGTCCTCAAAAATGTAGTAGAATTGTGCGGTTGATTCGAATAAGAGTTCTTTCTTACTATAAAGAAATCAAGTTGGCGATACCAAAAGAGAGATGTACCACAAGAAAGAGAAAAATTCAGAGCAACTTGAATGAACTGACCCAGATAGAGGAATGGTGCAAAAAAAGGAAGCCGAATAATCCGATCAACTTCAGTCAAACTTACTTGAATAAAAGAAACACAGGAAAAAACAAGTAAATCATCCCAAAGACCAATGACATTGGGTACTCTGAGAGAAGTTTGCAAAGCTTTCCTTTCGAATTTAGCATTGAAAGACGAAGATATTGAACTTTTAGAACGGGAAACAAGGAACCAGAGAATGGATCGGCGTTGTATGGAAGGAAGGAGGAAGAGACTGACTGCTTTGAATTTTGGAGACGTATGTAAATCGACAACGGAACGAAGTTAAGCGAATATTGTCAGGAGTATACTTTACTTGGATATTTTTTCAGTACCCGCAATAAAACATGGAGTCAAATACGAAAAAACATGTTTGCAAATGTATAAAAAAAGCATCCTCTTTACAATATAAACCCATGTGGTCTACTTGTTCGACGAAACAGTCCATATTTGGGTTGTTCACCAGATGGACTGGTGGATGATGATGGAATGCTTGAAATAAAATGCCCCTACAGCGTGAGAAATGACAGTCCTCTGAAAGCAAAATACTTGGATAGTGAAGAAGAGTTATTGAAAGGGCATAAATATTATCATCAAATACAAGGACTCCTCTTTGTATCTGGTAGAGAATAGTGTGATCTCATAGTATGGACCTTCTGTGGAATCCATGAGACAAGAATATATCGAGACCAAGAATTTTGGAAGATAAAAATGGATCGAAAACTTGAATTTTTTTATCTTTACTATCTACTTCCGGAAATTGTTGACCCTGTTCATCCAAGAGAAAAAATTCAGAAAATATTTTGGTTGCTAGAATCCACAGACCAACATGTGGAACAGGAGATCGAATGCGTAAATGAATATGAAATTGAACACCATTTTGAATCCGAGATTGAAAGCGATATTGACAATGAAATCGAAACTTCAGTAGTCAATACATGTCAGAAGATATCGAAATTCCAGAATGGTATACTGAAGAACGGTAATTATCATAGGGACATCAATAGGAATTATATTATCGGACATTTCAGGAAGACTACTTGGCCGGAACTTTCCTATGAAAGTTATGAATCACCGAACGGTCGACAATGGCTTTTTGATACAGTTATCAATTTGAGCTTATATTGTTTGATTGAAAGAGCTAATGATAAAAATTGTATTTATTTGAGAACAGACCAGGCCTACGCAATTTTCAATTACTTGGAACAACTGGAAGATGAGTTCTTGATGAGTTCTGATATACCAAATTTTGAGGACAAGAACGTTTTGAAGCCCATATCTGTAGGAAGAAACCACTGGTGCTTAGCGATCGCCGATTTCAAAAGGGATATGAATTTACGTTACGATCCATCTAATAGCAATCTTCAGAAAACAGATAGAAACAGAAAACATTTCATGAAATTCCTCGAAATATATCAAGCTATAAAAATGAGTTATCGTCTAATTTTGGATTGAATATTAATATAATGAAACACCTGAAGCAGAACGATACCTATAATTGCGGCGTTTTCATTATTTACTTTGCTCAACAAATTGTTGATAATCAACCCTTAATGAATGAAGAGAACATGGATAATTTCAGGTTTTTGATTAAAGAATTATTGCTGCGTATGTCCGATGACATGAACGATAAGTGTGTTATTTGTGGAAGTGAATGTGATGGTCGAAACGTTGTCGAAGTGAAAAAATGCTCAATATGTTGAATTTTGAATAGTGACGAATTGGGGTGAGAGTTGATTGGAAAGGCTAATAATTGGTGGATTTGAGGGGTTACCGTGAAGTTTTTACTATCTTTCACATTACCGATATCTTTTTACCGACTTCATTCATTTTTTTTCTGACTTTTGAAGGTGTAGGAGTATAATTAGAACCTAAACGAATATTTTCAACCAAAACCAAAACGCGTGCCAAGATAAAATAACTTTGGGATTTTTTTTTAAGTTTTCAAACTCCTCTACCCGACCTGACAGGTTCTTCGAACCTGTCTGGACAAACCACGAACCACAGACCGTCTGACATAGGTGGTTTGTATAGCTCACGGTTCCTGATACGTAGTTTGCGAGGTTCCATCGGTTGTCGGAAATTAAGCGAGAGTCAAAGGAGACGAACCAATAGGTTCGCGCAGGGGTTCGTACAGGTTCGTTCATTCCCGAACCGATCCATGAAAAACAAAACAGGACGCTAGATCATATCAGTTGTTCTGTATCATTCAAAAGACAATCATGTCTTGGAATACAGAGAAAAATATAGAATTCATTGAAGCTCTCCAATTAGAGAAGGTTATATGGAATCACAGGCATAAAGATAGAAATATTGTATACGACGCTTGAACTCAACTCCAAAAAAAAAGTCGATACCTCAATTGGGGATTTAAAAAAGAAGAAGGACGTGCTTTTTGCTACATACCGTAAATATGCCCGAAAAGTAGCAGAATCTACGAAAACAGAAGCTGCTGCAGATAACGTTTAGGTACCAACCTGAAATTGTGCAGAAAAGCAGGTGTTGCGGCACTTCAAACCACCCCCTCCACTTTTCCGTGACGTCACGGCGGGTGGCGCGGCGGGTGCGGTGCAGCACCAATATACAGTCTATGATTCGAAAATTGCGGTGCTTTTGCTAAAAACATGAAATCAGGTATTTTCACATCACGAAGTGTGTGTACCTTCTCGATTTTTGAACGACTGCTGGATGATTGATCTGTTTAGTGGTGGTGGTGGGGGTATTCGTGGTTGTGCGAGGTCTGCTAGTTGTTGTACGTCTGCCATATAGATACTCCATTGCTAGTCTATCATCTTCAGTTACAATAGGAAGTTGGCGTTTATACCATGCAAACATAACCGATTCTTCGACGGAGCTATGTTGAAGACCAAGTGTGTGGCCTATTTCGTGTGTTAGGGTGCCAAGAAGACCGACACCTTCTTCACTGATATTACTATCCATTATCCAGTTTTCCGCCTCATCTATATGAATTTTCCTACAAGTATTCTGAGAATCGGGAAAATAAGCGTGTGCCAACACTGCTCCTGGTCCATCAAAGTTGAATGTGCAGCGATGAGTACCTGTGCAGTCTTTACGGAAATGGTGTATTCTCTCTGAGAAGACTATTGTTATTTCAGGTTTTTGATGTGCCGTGTGGCGAACATGATTGAACTTCAAATTTGAAATTCCTTCCCAGGAAGCGAAAGCTCTCCTTGCAATATTCACTTGTGCTTGGTATGCTTGTGGGAACGAACTAGAGCCAGTGTCTCCTCGTGGAGTTCACCATCTCCAGGTAGATTATATTTCTTCTGAAACGCCACTATAGCCGACTCGATATCCAATATTAGTATTATTATCGATGTATCCATATTGCTGCAGGTAATTATACATATCCATACGAGTTGTAACATTTCCACATGATGAGAGTGTTAATAAAGCGAGGACTAGCGTACCGGTCAACATCTTGAACAATACTGATGTGATTACTATGATTCTCTAGCAGATATTGACACCGTCATGTTCGGAGGACCGGAAGTTGGAACCGGAAGCGAATTCAAGGAGATTTTTTGTAATGAAATTTTTTTCAACACCTCGGAAGTACATGATTGACTTTTTTTTAAACTGTTTCATTGACTTCAAATTTTTGTTGATTTGACAAGTTCAATTGTGGATTCTTCCGAATTTTTCTCTCCGAAAGATTATTTTTGTGAATGTTTAACAAGTTCGTCACTAGTATGAGAAATTTTCACCCATGCAACTCATCCGAGCTGAAGAATTTGTATAAGATGAGTTTTACTTTTTTGTTATCGAAAGAAATTTTGATTTTATTGCGTATGTTTCCCCGCTATTTTCTGTATGGAGATAGCTTCTATGGTCTTTCAGGTATCGGAAAATCTCTCAACATCGAGACGAATCCCGCATCGAAATCGACAGGAAGTTGGACTCAAAATAATTTTTGACACACCGGATGAAGAAAATCATCGATATGAATCGCCTACACCCCACCAAATCAGGTCATCCAAGTTTTTAGTGCGGCGACCCATCCTCACATCAAGCTTATCTCTCTCGGCGCGATAAAGCTCGATCACTCGACGTGTCATGTTCTGGTCCGCAGCGCTTGCGACGACATTTTTAAACCTTATTGTCTATTTGCATAAACATGAAACGTGAAAAACTCTGAACACCGTGTTCAAAGCTCCTATATGTAGTGTCATGTTCTCTTGGGGTGTGACGTTGTGTAACCACAATTGAAGTACGAAATCGTTGTAGAAAGTGTATACGCAATGGTGAAGGACATTTTGAACACCAACAATAAATTTTTACAGTACAAAACATGTTTTCTTTTCATTTCAAAAAAATCCATATTTACGACCATTAACTGGTTCAGGTACCCTAATGAAAAAAGTTTAGGACTTGGCCAGATAAATGATACTTCAAACGAAAGAGCAATAACTACGCATGTTTTTGAAAGTGTCTGAACACCTGTATGTATTTTATTTATTTTTTTAATTGGCATCAAAGGTCAGATTTTTCTTTCTCTTCCTTTTTTTGTGAAGTTTAAATGCTCTGTACATAACTTTTTTGGATACAATGGTGCTTCAAACTACTTTAGTGCGATTGAGGACACATAAGACTACTAAAATAAATGAAAAAACCGGACATTTCTGTTACGATTAGAAGTTATTAGCATTTAATTGACCAATTTTGGGTTTTTGTACTGAAAATCGTAAACGTTTCCTTAAAAATCAAAAACGCGCTAGAAAATAAAAATGTTTGTATGGGCTTGTGTATCACCCCCTTGAAGGTTTGCACCCAGCTACCAAACACCCTGTATACATGGATAATTATTTCACTTCTTTACCATTATTACATACTCGCAGAGGATATAACTTGAATGGGGAATGTTCCTCAATTTGGGTTATTACAGCAAATGCAAGCTTGAACAAAATAAAGTTGAGTTCAATTCATGAGTTTTTCAAATTCACTTCGAAAAGTATACAAATTGATGTTTCAAATGTTGGGTTTCAATTTTCAAAGGGATTTGTTTCTAATTCACATATTGGCAACAGCGCCTAGAATGCTAGGCTCAAGAATAATAACAGGGGTCCTGTGTAATTTCGGTTTCACAGCACCATCTGATCTTCGGCGTTTTCCCATACAATTAATGTAAGATATCGATTCAAAACTTGGGTCATTTCTAGATCTTATGAGTGTGCAGACACCTATTGTTTTTGAGAGAAATCGGAAAATCGGAAAGTTGTTTTTTTTTGGATATTCTGCCTTTTTTTGGTTTTCGTCATAACTAATAGAGTTTTGATCGTAGAAATTTGTGCTTGATATGAAAAAACTCCCCCAACCTTCTGCTACAACTTTTATTTGAAGAAAAAAAATTAAAAAAATTCAGTTCAGATTCCATTGGTGTTTTATATGTAACATGTCGGTTTTTTCGGACACTCTGTAGACCATACCGTTGCTCGTAATCGAAAAACGAAAAAACTGTCGTATAGCTCTCGTGATACTCTATAACTTTCAAAGAATAACATTTTTTCAAAAACCGATCGGAAAATGCAAAAACCGGGAAATTTCTGAAATTTTTATTTTTCTGGAAGTTTTTCGTCATTAAATGTGTAAATATCTCGGAAACGGATGAGAAAGTCAAAAATCACCAAGAGTAAAAAAATGATCATCTCAGTGTATACTATGAAAACCCGTAATACATTTTTTTTCTTGAATCAACAGTACGGGAAATATAGACAAATTTACAATCGGATGATTGAAAATATGAATTTTTTTTAAGAAAACAAACGATATATCTCCGAAACCACTCATCAAATCAAAATTTGTCAAAGGAGTTAACTTGCAGATCTCGTCGAATGCTATGAAAAACCTAAATCCATTCTCCTGTAATATTGATAGTTTAGTAAATATTGATAGAAATTCGTAAAATACAATCGTTTCGAAAACGACTATCAAACACGAAACACATGACGTACCAACGACGTACAATCAGAAAATGAATTGAATTTCGTCAACAGAAAATTCATGTAATGTTCTGTGAACATCGTTGATAGCGATGAAATATTTAAGAGTCGTGTAATGGAGAAACTGAAGATTTTAAACAACCGATAGCATAGAATCGCTGTATTCACACTATTGGTTTCCAACAATAGTTTCCAGACGATTTTTAGAGAAGTTAGGTTGAATATTAATTGATTGGTGGTAAATAGAAATACTCACGGGAACTATTTAAAACAAATGAAAAGTTGAAACGGGTGAGTGCATAGAATCGCTGTATTTACACCATTGGTATCCGATGATAGTTTTAACATGATTTTCAGAGGGGATGAGTTGAATGAGTTGAATTCGTATTGATTGGTGATAAATCGAAATACTCGGGATAACTACTCGAAGAAATAATAAGAATAATTTAAATTTCAAACAAGTCACTGCATACAATCGATTTATCCATACCATTGGTTCCCAATGATAGTTTAAAAAAAAGTTGAGTTGATTTCTCAAAAGTACAGGAAAAATTGAGAAAACGTGTAAGCGTTCAGTTCAAGGTTAGAAGAGAACCACAAGATGGCAGCAGGAGAAAAATTCGAATTTTAATCGAATTGGAAGAATCAGAAAATGAATTCACATTTGTTAATAGAAAAAGCATGTAATGTTCATTGGGCATCGTGTGTATTTTCGGAAATCTTTCGAAAAAGCAATTGAAATCAAAACTCGAGAGTTATCAAATTGAACCCCATCGGGCGGTTCTTAGACGTGATGGAACACATCGAAGAACCGCTCTATGAGTGTTGAAAAAATAAAATAAAATC
Source organism: Zygogramma bicolorata (assembly GCA_032362365.1). Classification (NCBI taxonomy): domain Eukaryota; kingdom Metazoa; phylum Arthropoda; class Insecta; order Coleoptera; family Chrysomelidae; genus Zygogramma; species Zygogramma bicolorata. The sequence goes on along the minus strand of JAVJAQ010002187.1, from coordinate 55,423 downwards.
AAAAACGAAACTTTGGCGGAGGTAATCCTGCGTGCGTGCCTTCTACTGTTAGATTAGAACATGAAAATAACTATTCCAATTACCTACAATCAGGAAATGAATTTTTCGTCAACAGAAAATGCATGTAATGTTCAGTGAGCATCGTTGGCAGCGATGAAATATGTAAGAGTCGTAACTGGAGATTTTGAACAACTGATGGATAAACATAAATACTCATGGGAACTGAAACGAGTGACTGAATAGAATATGATTTTCAGAGAAGATGAGCTGAATTTGTATTGATAGGTGAGAGATGAAAAATACTCAGAGAAACTATTAGAAAAAATTGAAAATTCCGAACAATTGACGGCGTATAATCGATGTATTCAAACCATTGGTATCCAATGATAGTTAAAAAAAAAGTTGAGTTGATTTCTCTATAGTACGAGAAAAATTGACAAAAAAATTTTAAAGTGACGACACATAATCGAAGTATTTATACCATTGGTTTCCAATGATCGTTTAAAAAAAAGTTGAGTTGATTTCTCTATAGTACGAGAAAAATTGAGACAAAAATTGAGAAGTGACGGCAAACAATCGATGTATTCATACCATTGGTGTCCAATGATAGTTAAAAAAAAAAAGTTTAGTTGATTTCTCAATAGTACGAGAAAAATTTTGAAAAAAATTGAAAAGTGACGGCATATAATCGATGTATTCAAACCATTGGTTTCCAATGATAGTTCAAAAAAAAGTTGAGTTGATTTCTCAATAGTACGAGGAAAATTGAGAAAAAATTGAAAAGTGACGGCATATAATCGATGTATTCATAACATTGGTTGACTCTGATAGTTTGAAAAAAAGTTGAGTTGATTTCTCATTAGTACGGGAAATATTGAGAAAAAATTTGACAAGTGACGGCATATAATCGATGTATTCAAATCATTGGTTTCCAATGATAGTTCAAAAACAAGTTGAGTCGATTTCTCAATAGTACAAGAAAAGATGAAAAAAAAAGTGACGGCATATACTTGGTGTATCCATACAAAAAGAGTGATCTAGGCTCATCGAGATCCACCCTATAGCTTGTTATTATTATTACTATTATCGAAGTTCAGGTTAGTAGTATGCGAGGAGAAGAAGAATCATGTCAATAGTTTCAAATCTGTCAATACGTCCATATTATTATGAGGTGTTCTCTGGCGCTCATGTATTTGAAACGTATTCGTGTGTCTTCTTCTCGGAAGCCTCCTCGTACCAAAAGTGGCATAGTAACTCATTTATTTTTAAATGCTTGCAATATCAACATAGATTTTTCACAACTAGACGAGACATAAACAGAAAAATCATCTGAGAGTGAAAATGAAGTTGAAATAAATGTTTCTCAGCTGATAAAGGCAGAAACACAAAGTTCAACAGAAAGTGAAAGTGAGGAATTTGGACTTCCTTGGAGACAAACTAAAGTTGAAAATATAAATGAATCATAAGTGGAAACTACTATATCTGAAAATAGTAGCCCTTGTTCTCAGTCATTATGTACATCTTCAGAAGCACCTCAAGTATTTAGTGACTCAAACGAAAGTGTTGAAAAACAAACAATTTTTAAAAACTTAAGTAAGAAGCGAGAGATTGTAGCTATTGAAATGCATCCCCGATTTCATTTAGGATTGACAAATGATGTCAATCATTTAGTGAAGATCATTAGTGATAATGAACATATGTTAAAGAGGGATATTTTACTTGTGTTGAAAAAAATTAGGCTAGCAGACTCACATTTTCGCTCAGGTTTAGATTTTGGTCTTAGTGGTTCATTTGTAAGTAAAGTTTTTGCAAATACTGTTTTAAAAATGGAAGATATAATGAAACATTTCATTTTTTGGCCTGATTCTGTTTCAGTTTTGCAGTTCCTACCTATACCATTCAGGTATAGATATGATAAAAAAAATTCAATAATTGATTGCTCTGAAATTAGTATCGAAAAGCCTCCCAATCCTATACACCAGGCAATGACTTGGTCACAGTATAAAAACTGTAATACTATCAAATATTTGGTATCGTCTACACCCTATGGCTTAATGAATTTCATGTCTGAGGGTTACGGAGGTCGAGCTAGTGATTTAGGTATAGAAGACTGTGGTTACTTGAATAAGCTTCCGCCTTCTTCAGCTGTGTTAGATGAGGATTTAAACACTTATCGTCTATATTGAATGATAGAAATGTCAACTTAATTAGACCAGCGAGTGTGTCTGCAAATGAACAATTAAGTGAAGGAGAAGTACGAGAAAGTAGAAATATTTCTGCTCTGAGAATTCATATAGAAAGAGTATAAGCAGAATCAGGAAATTCGCTCTATTATCGCCACATTCAAATATTGACGTACATTTTCTGGGACATTTAAATAACAATAGCATGTGGAATGATAAATTTGCAGCCTGAATTGATTAAAATGACATATTAAATTTATTTAGTGTATTATTTCCTTGGAAACTTCTCCATTGTTGTATATCTTATATGTTATATCTGAATAATATTGAACTCTTTGTGGAATATGAATACAGTATGTGAAATATTGAACCACTTGGCTCCTGAATATTTCCGAAAGTTTATAATTTTCAATAAAGATGTTTATACTCACATCACGCTTGCAAAAGCTAATATTCATATTGCTAGCACTACATATTACTAACTTGAGTGATATTGTTACATTTTTAGTATGTGTATTTTATTTTTAGGCTAAGAAACACAAAATATTTGTAGAATTTCGTTCAGTTACTGGAATTATTATTTGAATTCTATGAATATTAGGGTTTCTAAAAGAAATATCTATCCACCTTAAGAAACATCTTATTCATCAAATTGACAGTCTTGAAATAAGAAGTTAATAGTAACTATACATATAATAATAATGTTGTTCATTTCAAAAACGTACAACAGGTAAATAATGAAGTTGTAACAATCATAGAAATGAACATAACAAGAGCATGACATTTATTAAAATAATATAATTTAAAATAGTTGGAGCAGTTTATGAATAGGTATCAGAAATGCCTGAATACTCATATTGTCAAAAGTAATAGAGAGATTTGAAGCCCCTTATTTACATGCCTAGTTATGGTTATCGTTATTGTGAGCATGCGTGTTAGCAACTCTGAAATTCGTTATCGTTATTAACCATACCGGATTCCGTTAGTTACGGAGAAATACGTTTTTATGCCACATAAATAACGTATGGAAATGACCACTTCTGTGGTTATTCTCAATGACGATAACGATAACAACTGGTTCATTTAAAAGAGTTTTTGGAACGTATAAGATAACGGCAAAGTTTGTTAAGGAAACTTTATATTGTGACAGTTGTGACAGTTTAAGTTTTAGGTTAGCAAGTGGTTATCACAGAGCTTTGTGGTGGTTATTTTGTTGATATTCCTTTCATTTTAATATGGATGAAAATATTGAAATCATCATGAGAAGGGGCCAGCCAAATATACAATTATTGAGGAATATTATTTTGAGAGACGTTTTTGATTGGGAACAACCCGAGGAACAACCTGAAGATGAACCCCGGCCTATTGAACCTTTCAACCTCAACAACTGGACTGAAGAAGATTGTTGGTCTCATTTTAGGTTTCGAAAGCAGGATATACCTCGCTTGGTTTAGGCTCTCGGTATTCCTGAAGTAATTGAAACCAAATCATCATATATTGCTACAGGTGTGTTTGTAAGGGAGGAGGGAATTTCACATATTTTTATATTTTATATTTTTTAGGAACAGAAGCACTCTGTATGTTACTGAAAAGGTTAGCATATCCAATTCGTCTGCAAGACCTAAAAGTTTACTTTTCTCGAAGTATAGCAGCAATATCGCAAGGTTTTCGGGCTTGAGGGCCGTGTATTGGAATTTTTAATTCCGGAGCTTTCGGCTACATCTGCGGCAGCCATCTTCAGCGGCGTAGTCGTAGGTCAACTCTCCTGTGCGAGTCTACTATGACTGGTGTTACATCTGGAGGTGGCGACTTGTTCTTATGAGGTTGGATCGTGTTCTGTCGGACGTCGGATTCTCTGGATATGTCGGACCGTGGCGTTAATTTATTCAGAACCGGATGCCAAATTTTGTTTAGACTTAATCCTTCTTCCTTCCTATTGAAATTATCTTTGTCTTTATATATTTCAATTGCTTCCCGGTATAAGCGAGTGGAGTAATGTTTGGTCGTTGAGAGAATTGAAGTCTTATCGAACTGGATGTTGTGGTTTTCTATAAGGGCATGTTCCGCTACAGCTGATTTTTCAGTTTGCCCTAATCGACAATTTCGTCTATGTTCACTGATTCGTGTCTTGAAGCTGCGTTTGGTGGTTCCTACATATACTTTTCCACACGAGCACGGAATCCTGTACACCCCAGCATTAGATAGTGGGTCTCTAGGATCTTTAGCAGATCTCAGGTGTTCCTGTATTTTCCTCGTGGGTTTGTATATTGTTTTGATATTGTGTTTCTTCAATATTTTGCCAATGCGATCCGTGGTACCCCTCAGGTAAGGCAGGAAAGCGGTTCCCGTTGGAATCACGTCTTTTGATTTTCCGGTTGTTTTAGGTTGTATTGCCCGTTCTATATCTCTGTCCTGGTATCCATTAGCTCGTAGAGCGTTTCTGAGGTGATTAAGTTCATCATTCAGAAATTCCGGTTCGCAGATTCGTTTCGCTCTATCAACCAGCGTTTTTATGATGCCCTACGTATTTCCAATTCAATGGTACACTTTATGAACAAAAGGATGGAGTCGCAATGGGGAGTCCACTTAGTCCCGTTATAGCAAATTTCTTCATGGAGAAATTCGAAGAAATAGCACTTAGGACCGCTGCGAAACAACCCAAATGATGGTTAAGGTATGTGGATGACACATTCGTAATCTGGAATCACGGCGAAGAAGAGCTGAGATCATTCCTGAGTCATCTAAACAATGTCAACCCAAGAATTCAATTCACCATGGAAATTGAACAAAACGAGCAACTCGCTTTCTTGGATGTATTGGTTACGAGGCGGAATGATGGTAAACTTGGCCACAAAGTTTATCGCAAAGCGACACATACCGACAGATATCTGCACAAAGACTCCAATCACCACCCGCAACAAAAACAGGGCATCATAAAAACGCTGGTTGATAGAGCGAAACGAATCTGCGAACCGGAATTTCTGAATGATGAACTTAATCACCCCAGAAACGCTCTACGAGCTAATGGATACCAGGACAGAGATATAGAACGGGCAATACAACCTAAAACAACCGGAAAATCAAAAGACGTGATTCCAACGGGAACCGCTTTCCTGCCTTACCTGAGGGGTACCACGGATCGCATTGGCAAAATATTGAAGAAACACAATATCAAAACAATATACAAACCCACGAGGAAAATACAGGAACACCTGAGATCTGCTAAAGATCCTAGAGACCCACTATCTAATGCTGGGGTGTACAGGATTCCGTGCTCGTGTGGAAAAGTATATGTAGGAACCACCAAACGCAGCTTCAAGACACGAATCAGTGAACATAGACGAAATTGTCGATTAGGGCAAACTGAAAAATCAGCTGTAGCGGAACATGCCCTTATAGAAAACCACAACATCCAGTTCGATAAGACTTCAATTCTCTCAACGACCAAACATTACTCCACTCGCTTATACCGGGAAGCAATTGAAATATATAAACACAAAGATAATTTCAATAGGAAGGAAGAAGGATTAAGTCTAAACAAAATTTGGCATCCGGTTCTGAATAAATTAACGCCACGGTCCGACATATCCAGAGAATCCGACGTCCGACAGAACACGATCCAACCTCATAAGAACAAGTCGCCACCTCCAGATGTAACACCAGTCATAGTAGACTCGCACAGGAGAGTTGACCTACGACTACGCCGCTGAAGATGGCTGCCGCAGATGTAGCCGAAAGCTCCGGAATTAAAAATTCCAATACACGGCCCTCAAGCCCGAAAACCTTGCGATATTACAACACCGGCCGTGAAAGCCTACATTCTTTCATATAGCAGCAATGTCTGAAATAATAAACTTTGTTTGTTCCTTCATACACCAAAATTTCAATAGATTATTTGAGGATTTAGAGGCCCACACATGGTTGAACCAACAAAGATTTGAAGTATATGCTAATGTAAGTAAAAGCTTTCGCTGAAAATATTCAAAGTCTAAGATTTCTTATGGGACATCCAAATGTCAAAGTCACTTTTCTTCCTTATTGTATTATTCGACTTGGTCTGCTTACCTTTCTGCTCAATTTATAAGTAACAATAAGTAATGTTTTTGTATGTTACAGGCAATTGTTGCGAAGGGAGCTGCCATTCCAAATTGTTGGGCGTTTATTGATGGAACAACAAGAGCCATTTGTCGACCATCAGTAGAACAGAAGAATTATTTCTCTGGTCACAAGAGATTTCACTGTGTGACGTATCAGGCTCTAGTTACTCCAGATGGTTTAACAGTTAGTTTAATGGGTGCATTTGAATACAATGTACATTCACTTCATATGTAGTTTGTATGAGATTAAAGTTCTGTTTTATTATAAAAAAAGGTTTTTCATCTTTTTTCAATAGTTTATTTAGGGTAATTGAATCTCTACAATGTATTTTTAAGAAATATTAATAATTCATTTTTGTTTTGTGAGGGTAAGAATTAAGGTTTCCTGCCTCTCAATGATTTTCATTAAATCATCTCTTTTTTTTTTCATTTTCAATTTTTTTTTCTAGAATTTCTATATATTTTGTTCTTTCAAATTCTTGCAATGATAACTTCCTCTCCTCTAATGCAAGTCGACTCTTTTCTACTGCAAGTTTTTCTCTATCTGATTCCAATCTTTTTTTGGTCAGTTGGTGTTCAATCTTCTTTATTTCATTATGTTCCCTGTCAAATTTGTTGAGGTAGTCCAGCCCTTGCCTTTGACTGCTTGCTCTTCGAACTCTGGATCTTACTCTCCCAGAAAACAATTCAGTGGTCAATATATTTTTTCATTCAAGTGCTGTACAAAACATTCGGTGTAAGTAAATAGTTCATAATTATAAGTAATTTTGGGACTCTCCTTGATGATTTTCATTGTATTGGTACATTTCAATATATGTTTACAGCAAGCAAGCTTCACAAAAATTTATTTTGTGACTGAAAATAGTTGACTTTTTGAAAATCATATGAGACAAGCCGTTATTTATGAAAGTAAGAAATGAAACCATACCTAGAACGTTCTTCCCTGAAGGTGAATTGCGCCTTTTATTGACTTCATTTTGAATTTTTGAAAAGGTACTTGTTTCATTTGCTACTTCTACTTCATCTGGTGTGACAATTTGAGCCCCATAACAGTGGTCAACAAGTATACTTTCTGCATCAACTGCCATTCTATTCTCAGAAATATTATCTGGTCTCAAATCTATATCAATTTGTGAGACACATTGGTTGAAGGTTTAACACTTTCAACATATCATATGACTCTTTAGCACATTTCTCTGTTAGTTTCTCCCAAATTCACTGGCTTCTTTTTTCTACTGACACAATTTTCCTTAGCATTTTCAGTCATTAATTGATGAACACCGAGGCATAATTGATCCTTTTCTGCATAGGTCCCCTCAATACCTGATCTGGAATTCAAAAATGAAATAAAAGAAGGTTCATTGTTCAAAATAGTTGAGGTGGTTTTTGCAAGTAAAATAATTATTACTTTTATGGTCGGTTCATACACCACACTTTTACTTTCAATTTATCTTTTACTTTTACTTTTACCTTAAGAATGGAATTGGACCGTTCATACACCAGTGTTAAAGTAAACAGGACGCATGCGCAGTGATCAGAAATAAACGAAGAAGAAGAAGAAGTAATCGTGGGTTACGTCTTTGTTTTGATTTGCAATTTGCTATTTTGTATCGGATAATGACAAATATTTCACAGAACACCCATTTTAAATCATTTCTGTGAAATATTCAGAAGAATACGTTACCTTATAATGTTGGTGGCACTGCTTGCTGTGATGACTCCACATGCACGCATGCGCAGTCCCTAAAATTATTGAATCATCTGATTCTTAAAGTAAAAGTTCTCATCCTTAAATTGAAAGTAAAAGTAAAAGTGCCGTGTATGAACGCCTCGATTGATTTACATTGTGACAACTTTCTTAAAGTAAAAGTAAAAGATAAAGTAAAAGTAAAAGATAAAGTAGAAGTAAAAGTGTGGTGTATGAACCGACCATTAAGCTATTACTTACTTATCTATCAAAAGCTTTTTTTTTTCTAACCAAAGCTTGATGAGCAGAAGAAGGTGATCTCGTAGAGTTTTTACTGAAAAGTTTTTACCAGTAAGAATCATCATATATGTTCTTGAATATCCTGCCATAAATTTCCATCTTGAAATGGATTCATGCCTAACACCTCACGAAGAAGGGCTGAATCATCCTCTTCTCTGAATCTGAGCCGTATTCTTCTCAGCAGCTGACTTTCTGCACTATCTGAGGCACATGCAATATTATTATTAACAATCGATTTCATCGCTTTCTTCTTTCATAAACTAGTGTGTTGTTCATTGTTCCATTTTATTGTCGTAGATATCAATCTGATCATGAATAAGGTTTTGTGAACTGTTATTAATATTCATTTCATCGAGATTTTATTTCAGAGTGTAATGAAGTGACTCATTTGTCTTTGATTTTCTAACCAAATTTCATGATCAAATGTACTCCTAAGTTGAACTTACTGCGAATGTTATCAAACATAAAGTAGTTCAATAAATCAATAATGAAATGATAATAATAAATAATCATAAATACTTATGTATTTTTGCATTTTTTTATAAATTTAAATTTTTCATACTCATTTCATTCATACATTAATGACTATTCAAATTTTATAAAGTTCTCCAACTTTTTTTTACATTTAAAACTGGATGTATCCTAAATGCAATATGACATGCTACAAAGGTACTGTTATTTCAATCCGAAGACGTCTGAATATTGAGAAGACGTAAACCGTTCACTTCTCAATTGCTTCGGAATAAATAACAGGTAATGATTATGCAGGATTCCCATCATCTAATACATTAGTTATGGGACACCGATGACCTGAACGCCCTCTAACTGCACGCGCCCCTTCCCCCCCCCCCCCCCCCCAGGAAGCGGATGCTGTGTCAGCCCAATTCTGATAAGAGTTTATATAAACTGTTTGTATGACGCCTCTCGTCACTCTTCACTTGTTCTTAGTGTCATACAGAATAAAAGTTATTTGTCATTTTCCAATTTCAAAGTTTTTTCACTTTTTAAGAATTGTTTCCGCAAAGCCACGACGAAAACTAGCGCAGTCGTTCGGATTTTGTCAAACGAAGTTCTTATCGTAAATTATTTCGTTTCGTATCAACGATTTATTGGCAAGAACCACCCGAAGAAGCTGAGATTTTGGAAAAACTTGCCGGACGAGGACAAGCATCGCCGAATCCGACTTCACGAAGACCAGGGACAACAGACAAGCATCGCTGGACTCCTATTGACACCCTAGACGTTAAGGTAGAATTAAGAAGAAACAGAAGGAACAGAAACAAAGAAAACCAGAAACAAGAAGACTGATTAGAATAAGAATGATAACTACGATCATCACACTACTGTAAGTCGAATTCAAGTACATTCCAAACCTTTCCAAATCCCAAATTTGACCCTACCCTTAAGTGATTGTGTTATATTTTTCGTTATATTTTTCGTAGAAAAACATATCTTTCTGAATTTCATTTAATTTGCGCGAACAAGTTTTATAAATTTTGAGAACGATTTAGATAACTTAGCTAACCTAGTTTCATTTAGAGAAAATATGCCAGAAACAACTAACTATCAATTACCAAGATCACATATCGATACTATTCCACAATATGAAGGAAATCCTCACACTTCAGGAATTGTTCTAGACACTTGTGAAAATCTTATTGCCACATTTCAAAGTCAAACTGACCAAACGTTAAAAAGATTTTTATTACGAGCAATTATTGGAAAATTATCAGGCAGAGCACTAACACTCATTGGTTCTCGCATAGAATTAAAAACCTGGACAGACATAAAAGCTGCTTTACAACTAAGTTTCGGAGATCAAAGAAATCTTGATTGTTTAGTACAAGACTTAATTTCTTTATCACCTGCAAAAAATGAATCGCCATAAAATTTTGGTATGAGATGCCAAGATTCTAGAAGTTTTATCGTATCAAAAATCCATAATTCCTTAATAACACCTCGAGAAAAAATTTTACAAATAAACAATTACGATGAATTAGCTTTAAAAACATTCATTAGAAATCTCTCAGGACAACGCCAAAACAACGTCAGATTAAGAAACCCAGATTCACTCGAAAAGGCAATGTCACTAGGTATAGAAGAAGAAAACTTCCTTTATTCACAAAATAGGGTAAACAATGTAAATACGCATGCAGTTAAACTATTTAATAGAGTCACACCATTACATCAAAAACCCAATATATCTAACCCTCCTAAAATTTATTATCCCCCAATCGTTCAAAATAATTATAGACCCCCTCAAAATAATTTCGTGAAACCAAACTTTCCACCATTTCAAAACCAAATGAAAATAATCAAAGAATACCATTTCAACCATTTCAAAGACCCCAATTTACACCGCTAACTTGGAAACCCAATAATAATTTCCCCACGCAAAAACATCCATTCTTCACAAATCAACAAACGCAAAGAATAAGATATCCACAACCAACGAACCAACAATTTAAACCTGAACCCATGGATACATCTTCAGGAAATACGAATGTAAAACCTCAAAATAAATTCCACGCCACTGAACTTTTCAACCAAGAATTCCAAAACGAATATGACCCTGAAAATTATTATTTTGAAAGCGAACAAGATTTTGAATCATTTTGCAATGAAAACTATCAATACCAACCAGAAAATGAAACACCGCATTCTCATACTGTTGAGAATCCACATAATTCGGAATATGAAAATCCATATAACAATTATGAAAATGAAAATATAAATTCGAATTTTCACAAAGAGGATATTTCACAGGATCAAACATAATAACATATTCAGTCAAAGCTAACCTAACATACATTTTTATACCCGAATTATACGCAAATTTTCTTATAGATACAGGAAGTACAAGAAGCCTCATTAAACCAGAACTAGCTTATAAATTTTATAGGAATAATATTTTTAAAAAAGATTTTAACATACAAACAGCACACAACATCAGCTACCATGATGAAGTAGTCAACATCCCAATTTTCAAACAATTTAACGAAAACAAAATTCATAAATTTTATATTCAATTTCAGTAATAAATATGACGGACTAATCGGAATAAACTTTCTTGAACAAATAAAAGCATCCGTAGATCTTGATACAAAACAAATAATAACACCCCGTGCTAAAATACCTATAATTTACGAATCAGAAAAATACTACAACTTAAAGAAAAATCTTGAAAAGAAAAATCACATTATAAATGTTCCTCCTAGAACAACGATAATAGTAAAAATACCTGTTAACAAAGAAAAAGGCATAGGATTTATGAAATATAGAAAATTTGAAAAATTAGTCGAATCACCTCAAGCTCTTTTTAACATTGAAAATCACTTTGCATATACCACTATTACAAATGCACATACACTTCCAATCAGAATATCAGTTGGTAAACCACTCCACATTGAACTATTGAACATGATCGAAACAAATTTTATTGAGAAAATGGAAACTGATGAAGAATTAGATACCTTCAAAGACAACTTACAAAAAGCTAACATGAAAAATTTACGACTTGACCACTGTAATAAAGAAGAAAAAGAAGCAATAAGAAACCTCTGTTCAAAATATAGAGACATTTCCTACAATGATAAAATTCCACTAACTTTCACAAATGAAATCCGACACAAAATAAAACTGACCGACGAAAGCCCTATTTTTACTTAGACCTATAGATATCCCGAAGTTCATAAACAAGAAGTTAAAAATCAAATTCAAAAAATGTTAAATCAAGGAATAATACAGCCATCAACTTCACCTTTTTCAAGCCCTATTTGGATAGTCCCAAAAAAATTAGATGCCTCTGGACAAAAAAAAAGGAGACTAGTTATTGATTATCGTAAACTTAACGAACGAACCGTAGATGACAAATACCCGTTACCAAATATAAACGACATTTTAGACAAATTAGGAAAAAGCCAATACTTCACAACATTGGATTTAGCAAACGGTTTTCATCAAATTGAAATGCACCCCGATGACATTCAAAAAACCGCTTTTTCAACTGAAAATGGACATAACGAATATAAGCAAATGCCCTTTGGTTTAAAAAATGCCCCAAGCACCTTTCAAAGAGTAATGGACAATATTCTACGAGGACTACAAAACGAAACTTGCTTAGTATACTTGGACGACATAGTAATTTTTAGCACATCTCTCCAAGAACATCTTGAACGTTTACAAAATGTATTTGAAAGATTAAGACAAGCCAATTTTAAAATCCAATTAGATAAATCAGAATTCCTAAGAAAAGAAACGAACTATTTAGGTCATGTAATAACACCAGACGGAGTAAAACCAAACCCAGACAAAATAGAAGCGATAAAAGAATTCCCTGTACCAAAAACACCCAAAGAAATTAGAAGCTTTTTAGGACTTATCGGTTACTACAGAAAATTCATTAAAGACTTTGCAAAAATAACGAAACCACTAACTTTATGTTTAAAGAAAGACTCGAAAGTAATACATGATACAAAATTCATAACAGCATTTAACACCTGTAAAAATCTTCCAATTAATGCACCTATACTGCAATACCCAAACTTCCAGAACAAATTCATTTTAACAACTGATGCATCGAACATAGCATTAGGAGCCATTTTATCTCAAGGAACAATAGGTTCAGATAGACCAATAGCTTTTGCCCCAAGAACTTTGAATGAATCAGAACAAAAAGTACCATAGAGAAAGAGTTACTCGCGATCGTATGGGCCTGTAAATACTTCAGACCTTATTTATTTGGCAAAAAATTCACGATATATACAGATCACCGCCCCCTTGTTTGGTTATTTAAACTGAAAGAACCTAACTCAAAACTTGTACGCTGGAGATTGAGCTTGAAGAATTCGACTATGAAGTAGTATATAAAAAAGGTATATTAAATACAAATGCCGACGCATTATCCAGAATTCAAATAAACGCTATAGAAAATGAATCAACGACTAATAATCCAGGCGATATACTCAAAGAAACCATGTCTTTATTAAAAAATTTGTCAGAACACCCTATTGCAAGTACAAGTAAAGTCCAACCTAAACAAAAAATTAAAATTTTATCAGATATCCAAATCAAACCACCAGAACAGACCAAAAATCCAACACCTTCGACGGAAGAAGATTCAGATAATACCCAACACAGTAACGCAAATGAAACAACTAATGATGGAATAAAAATCTATGACGAAATAATAAATAATAAACCTGATCAAATATTAATTTTTCCACACATCTACCCCATATTAAAAGTTAAACACGAAAATTATAAAAATCATAGAATATACACAGTCAAAATTCCAGAAAAAAATAACGAAGCATTAATATTCGAATTTCTCAGAGATTACACTATTCAAAATAAAACATATTGTATGTATTTTCATTCTGAAAAACTTTAGCAAGATTTCAACAAAGTATACTAAGAACATTTTTCAGAAAACGGACCAAAAGTTATTAGATGCACAAAAAACGTTAATACAGTAACTAATGAAGAAGACCAACTTTTATTTACGAAACACCATCATGAAAGTAAAACAAACCATCGAGGAATTAACGAAACTTTAGAAAAATAAAAAAGAAATTATTACTGGATCGATATGAAAACAACCGTCACTGACTATATAAACTCATGTGATATATGTCAAAGAACAAAATACGCTAGAAAAAACCCTTATGTACCACTCATGCTAACGGAAACACCCTCAAAACCTTTTCAAATTGTTCACATAGACATATTCCAGTATGATAAACAAATTAACTTAACATTAACAGACGCATTTTCAAAATTTGCCCAAGCAATACCAATCGAAGGAAAAACTGCTATAAACATTAGTAAAGCCCTAATTAAATACTTTTCATCTTTCGGAATACCAGAAAATTCAATTATAGACAATGGAACAGAATTCAATAATGAAACCGTAAAAGAAATTTTAAACTTGCATAAAATAAAAATTCATTTTACCACCCCTAAACATCATGAATCGAACGGAGTAGTTGAAAGATTCCATTCAACAATTATAGAACACCTAAGAATACTACAAGAGTTATACCCGTAAGAAAACGATCTTATGGATTACGCGATAATAGGCTATAATGAATCCATACACAGCTCTACAAATTTCAAACTTTTTGAATTAGTTTTTGGACATACGAATTCACGTGATCCCTATGAATTATTTACGCCAACCTCCTTATTCACGGACTATGCCGAAAATCACAAAAAGAAATTAGAACATGTATATGATAAAACAAAACGATTAATTGAATCAAAGAAAGAAAAGGTAATTGAAACAACAAATATACACGGAAATACTAATGACGATTATCAAGTAGGACAAACCGTATTCAAGCAAACTCAAGAAAGAAACAGAAAATTAAATAAATTCACCGGACCTTTTACTATATCAAAACTATTAAAGAAATAGAGTTGAAATAATAGACAAAAATAATCCTAATAAGAAAGAAATCGTTCATATTAAAGAACTAAGGAAAAAACTTCTTATTTCAGACTCTTCGCCCAAACCAACGCGGAATTGACACTACCAACATTCCACGAACTTAATGATAATTCTGGACTACTACCACTAAAATTAGGAAATGCCCAAAATAAAATAGACCAATGGTCATTTGTTCAAGTATTCGATATAACAAATGTAATAAGAGAATTCACTATTCTAAAAGAGAGACTTGACAGATTGAAATTCGCCATCGATAACAAATCCTATGGAAATAGCTACAAAACAGAATTTTATAATTCTTATTACTTAACAGAATTATCAGAGAAGAAAATAATAACTCAAATCAAAAAACTTAATCCGCTTATTAAAAGAAGACAAAAACGAGGACTTATCGACGGATAAGGATCAATTATAAGATCAATAACTGGCAACTTAGATCAAAATGACGCAGAAAAATATGATAGAGCAACTGAAATCCTTTCTTCAAATCAAAATGAGATGAAAACGCTTGTATCAGAGCAAATCACACTTTGACAAAGATCAATCGATAATTTTGAAAATAATACAAAAACCCTTATACACAATCAAGAACTCTTACAATCACGTCTAGAACTCATTGAAAATCTCATACATACTCAAGAAGTAGAAAAACTTGAAACTGAACAATTATTGGTAGTACAATTAACGATTTCACAAATAACAACTGCATTTCAAGCAATATACGATATTCTAGAGAAAATTGAAATTGCTATAACTTTCTCAAAATTATACATTTTCCATAATTCCATGGCTGAACCAAATGAAATCTTAGACGAAGTTGAGAAAATAAATAAATATTTAACTATAGGAAAATTACCATTTGAACCGAAACTAGACAATATATTATTATTCGAAAAAATAATGGAAATTAGTGCATATTCAAAACAGAATAAGGTAATCTTCATAATTGATATACCAATAGTCGAAACCGAGAATTATAATTACTATCATTTATATTCCTTACCAACTCCTAAAAACAATTCATTTTAAATGATAATTCCGAAATCCAAATACCTTATCCTGAACGAACAAAATTATGTACTTTTCGACATAAATTGCCATGAAATTGTGAACGAAGAATTTTTGTGTCAACTCAACAATCCCGAAGTAATCACAGAAGATGCCCCTTGCGAAATTCAAATGCTGAAATATTCAAAGAAATTGACGAACTGCAACTTAGTGCCTGTTGAAATAAATCGAATGAAAATTCAAAAGATAGAAGAAAACAAATGGATTATTATCACTTCAAGCCAAAAGGTCGCAAAGCAAATTTGTCAAAATAATCGAGAGTCAATTCCTCTCCAAAGAACTTTTGTTTTAGAACTTGCATCTCAGTGTGAAATAAAAATAGAAAATACAGTCATGAGAAGTTTTCAAAACCCAACAATTGAATTCAAACAATTCAAATTTCCAAAACTAGATTTTGAAAATAATCATTCAAATTTGAATTTCAAATTTCGAAAAATCGATCCGATCAAACTGGAAGCTCTCAACCTAGACGAAATGAAACACATTCAAGAGACGCTGGAAATCAAGAAAGAAGTAAGCAAGAGAATCCTGGATGTACCAATCAGTTCGAAATCGATTGATATTTGGACAATTATTTTATATGTCATATTTTTCATAGTTATCCTGTATGCAGTCTACCGTTTCTATACAACTAGATGCCGAGCCATACCGGATGCCGTAACAAAGTAAGAACCCAAGGTCGCCTTCAGAAATTCCGCAGTTAACCCGGAAATTTCACTCTAAGGATGGAGGAGTTATGGGACACCGATGACCTGAACGCCCTCTAACTGCACGCGCCACATACGCCCCCCAGGAAGCGGATGCTGTGTCAGCCCAATTCTGCTAAGAGTTTATATAAACTGTTTGTATGACGCCTCTCGTCACTCTTCACTTGTTCTTAGTGTTATACAGAATGAAAGTAATTTGTCATTTTCCAATTTCAAAGTTTTTTCACTTTTTAAAAATTGTTTTCGCAAAGCCACGACGAAAACTCACTCGTTTACTGATGCTTACAGTGCGAAAGACAGTATTGCTTTATCCATATCATCGGTGAACGAGCATTTTGAAAAAACAAACCTCCTGGAACTTTCTCCATAGAAAGCGATTATTATTTAACCAACACTCGAATAGACCGCATTAAAAACGCTTCACTGGCAGAAAATACGATGATTATTCGTCTCAATAAAACTTTTCACTCGGTGATGAATGATCATTCACGTGGACGCCATTCATTCAGTCCAGGTTATCTGATTGTTGGAATGAACTGATTTTATTCAACAAGAATTGATAAAAACTACCTCATCTGAAAGCAGAGTTAGGCAGAATTGAAAATCCAATTCATCAATGACAATGAATCGAATTCTTCGACTATGAATTCATTTTGAAAAAGTTAGTTGTGAATTGCTTTTTTTTCAGTGATTTGTGTTTATCCTTAATAATTTTTCGTCAATGAATTCAAGCCAAAATTCAGATTCCTCATCCACAAGCCATTTCTTGAAGCAACACATCGCTTTCTTGTTCACAGGTATCCTCGAGGTCCATTCTGTATACTTTCAAATTTTCAGGATGGCGATTTTGTTTATGCAAATCGTTAGTGAACATATGTGAAACGAAAGGTGTGAATTGTTTTGTTATGCTGATGTTAATATTCAACCAGATTCGAAGAACAGTATATACATTTTCCTCAACGCACTCTACGCGCGTAGTATATGAAGTTATTTTGACAAGTTTTTCATCTTTACAATATAATTTCAGTACTCATTCGCAATGAATAACGGCGTATTGAATCTACTCAAAAACAAAAACATTTCGTGAACCAATGAAATGAAGATG
Source organism: Zygogramma bicolorata (assembly GCA_032362365.1). Taxonomy (NCBI): domain Eukaryota; kingdom Metazoa; phylum Arthropoda; class Insecta; order Coleoptera; family Chrysomelidae; genus Zygogramma; species Zygogramma bicolorata. The sequence goes on along the minus strand of JAVJAQ010002187.1, from coordinate 37,825 downwards.
AGAATTCGTTTCCATTTTGAATGGAAAAGATCCCTGAGAACACATATTCCCAGTACCAGTTCTGGTTTCTCCTATGTAAAGGCGGATTTCCTCCAAACGTACCCGCTTGCGACTAGTTCTAATTTCAAAGGAAGAAACAAAAAACTTGTAGTTTCGAAAACGAACCGGAAACTCGAATTCCACAAAAAATAATTGTTTGTCGCGTGTTTTGTTTTGAAGTGTTTTCTGTCGTTTTCGCTAGGCGAAAACTTTTCATCATGCCTTCTGTAGACGATGTATTTTAATGGGGTACGGTGTTTTTATAATCGAATCTTTCAAACAAGAGAAGCGGAAGCAAAAAAGCCAAGATAGCGGTTGTGATCATTTTTAGGAAGACGAATAGATTATGGAACGGGCAAGAATATGGCAGATTTGGTACATGATGATATAGGAATAAATAGAGAACTGAGATCATAATTTCACAATTTTGTAAGAATGTTCAATCACGAATCTGAGAACTTCCAAAATATAGTGGGACCAAATATATTTGGCTAACTGAATTTTTTATTTTTCGTTCAATTTCTTCATATTGCATTCCAAATCTTTGAGCTATTTCCTCAAGAGACACATACTTCTTAATTCGGTTTTTATGATCTATATACGATGCGTTCAATAAGTTTGAGTGGTCTCGTTAGAGCTCAATCGAATTGCTCAATTGAATTACATCACATTCGGCAAAATGCATTGACAATGTTTTAACCAAAATTCATCACCAATATTATGAATTGGTGATGGGAATCGAGGGTTATGGAACCCTGCTTGTCTGACCATTCAAGTCCGTTTTTTGTATACTGTGATACACCGGAAAGACATACCGGCAATACCCTGCAGAGATGTATCGCAGACAGAGGTTTTATGAAGCTAACAACTAACTCAACAGAGTCTTGTCGCGTGAATATCAACTATAAAATTCGGGATGTGAATTTTCTTGCAAATTTCCTTATTGATACCTATTCCACAAATTCCGACAGCATAATTCCATTGAACAAAATGACGGTGAACGAAAAACCACCGGTATTATGGTATAACAACTCTCTCAAAGATATGAGAAGGAAATTGTCGGAGGCAAAATCTATCTGTAATATTGGGAGGGATTATTATCAGTGGAATATCTATGAAAATCTCGAATCCGAATATGAGAAACAATTGAAATGTGCGAAAAAAAGTGCGAATGATCGATTTATTGCTTCCTCTGTTAATGAATCGAAAGCCTGTTGGCGAGTTGTGAACTATGAGAGGAAAAAAAATCGGCTGATCTGGAACGGATATAATCTCCGATGACTTTAATGATCATTCATTTGTAGGAATCGCAGAGTATATAATCAACTCTATGCCGCAAATAGCATACTCTGAATAACTTTAACTAAAAAAAATTCCGGCTCCCTCGAAATCATTTTTCTCTGCACCCGTTACATCGCAAGGAGTATAGGATACCGTAAACTCTTTAAAAAATAGTCCAGATTTTTACATTTTAAATAGCAGATTATTGAAAGATACCATTGACATAATACTAATGCCAATTACAGAGCTCATCAACTTAATTTTACTCACAGGTGTCTTTCCGGATGTGCTTGAGTATTCGAAAGTTTTTCCAATCCATAAGATGGGAGATATAGCTATCCCTAAAGAGAAAATCAAAATATTATGCTTTAAAATCGAAATAATAAAATTCCTATTGCCAAAGCCACAAACGAGTTATAAATCATAAACAAGTGAGAGACAAAGTATAAAAAATTGTTTAGAGTCACAATCAGGTTATTTCGATGATGGTCATATCCCAGTTGAATGTCAGTCTCTTGACAGCTAGCCAAATGTACCATCTGTGTATTATGTAATATTTAGGGCGAGCCATATTCACAAAATAAAAATTTGTGCATATGCATGATTATATTCACTTATGTATGACAATCCTACAAAAAGATAGAGCACACTTAGGTATTTTGATATAGGAACCTCGGCAAAAGATGTTTGATAATCTAGTCAAATTATTAGTAATCGACAATATTTATTCATAAGACAAGACTCAACTGATATTGCTTCTTGAATTTCGGTCTATTACCAGTTCACCTTTTATCAAAATCATGCATGTATAGAAAATGAGATCCTAGATGTTGTTACTTACCTGCTATGTGGATGTCTTTGTTATTCCAGACAATACAATAATAATATTTGTTATGAATATAAAAAAATTCCGATTCAAACAATTCCAATTTCAAATCAAACGATATCACAACACATGCGTATTGACAAAGTTAAGTGACGGAATGTCATAGACAGACAGATAAAAAGTATTCATATACAATAGTTAAGGCTTTCGCGGCCGAGGTTTTCAGTATCACTACTTTTATTCGGGTTTGAAGGCCGTCGTTTTTTGGAATTTCTTCCTGACGTTTCGCTGGCTCGAGTGGCTAGCTTCTTCAGAGGCTCATTCATCTTGAAATTCACTCCGATGACTGGAGATTTTTTCTTCGCAAGTTGTATTTATGCCGATTCAGGTAGTTTTCGGTGCTAATTATTCCATTCGGATTAGGGGAATTGTCATTAATATTGATTACCTTGTTTACCTCATCTGGGTTCGGAGAATAATCATCATTATCTGAACTGCAGGTAGTTCTTCAGATAATGATGATTATTCTCCGAACCCAGATGAGGTAAACAAGGTAATCAATATTAATGACAATTCCCCTAATCCGAATGGAATAATTAGCACCGAAAACTACCTGAATCGGCATAAATACAACTTGCGAAGAAAAAATCTCCAGTCATCGGAGTGAATTTCAAGATGAATGAGCCTCTGAAGAAGCTAGCCACTCGAGCCAGCGAAACGTCAGGAAGAAATTCCAAAAAACGACGGCCTTCAAACCCGAATAAAAGTAGTGATATTTATATACAATTCTGGAAGAAAGGAAAGTTGGTTACCATGCATTTCATGAACCAAAATTATAGTTCTGTGTTAACAATAACCACAAAATTCGTTATTCCTATCCGCCGTTAATAACGTCGACCGTTATCGTTATTTGGTTTGCTTCCCCTCTTTTACCTTACTGCGCAGTCGCACAAATAACGATAACGACACAAATCGTTATTTTATGTGGCATAAAAACTCCCTAAAGTTACGCATCTCTTACCGTTATCGTTATTTTTGCAGCATCTACGTTGCCACTTGTTGCATTATTTCGTCCAAATGTTAGAGCATTTTAAATTAACATGTTTTATTACGTGTAGTAGAATAATTTAAAAGCATGAGGAGAGATTAATTTCACTGAAAATATTCGCGAATTAGTATTTTTTTTAAATGGCAATGTGGTTGAAAGGAAACCATACCTAATATTAATAACATTTGGGCTTGAGCTAGAAAATAAATTGAATCTGGCAACACCGAAAATATTATGAAGTTGTCTACAGTAAGACGACAGAATTAACAAAAAAAAGGTATTACTATTAAGCAATGTGAAGTTGGCTGCCAAAGCTGGCTGCTAGAGTTTCCGATGATACCAGAGTGATCAGTGGCGTACGGATCTCGTTTCCTTTGAGTAATTTGTATCTCTAACTGCTAATAACAATGAAACAATTATCAATAAGCAATGCTGGCGGCAATAACGTGAAATTTACATGATACCCTATAAATACTACTGGAACTTCGGAACATGGGAAATAAGTACTATTTTGAAACTTATCTCTGGTAAGAAAGAAAGAAAGATAAGAATTTCAGAAATATATTGCCGTGGTCTATGGATTCGTATGCAAGGAGAAAATAAATTGAAAAAATATTTTTTTTGGTCATTTTACCATCGACTGTCAGATGTGATTGTATCAGAAAATGCCGAATGGTTCCTTGTTTATGGTCTTTTCCATCTCATATACGACGAAAAAAAAAATTCAAATATTTTTTTTTCGATCATTTCACAATCGACTGTCACGACGAAATATGGTCAGATGTATTCATACAGATGTGAATATATTAGAAAATGCCGAATGATTCCTTGTTTATGGTCTCGTCTATCTCTTATAAGGGGAAAAAGAAATTAAAAAAATATTTTTTTTCGATCATTTCACAATCGACTGTCACGACGAAATATGGTCAGATGTGATTGTATCAGAAAATGCCGAATTATTATTTGTTTATTGTCATGTCTATCTCATACACGAAGAAAAAGAAATTTTCAAAAACATTTTTTTTCGATCATTTCACAATCGACTGTCACGACGAAATATGGTCAGATGTATTCATACAGATGTGAATATATTTAAAAATGCCGAATGATTACTTGTCCATTGTCCTGTCTATATCATACACGGAGAAAAAGAAATTTTCAAAAACATTTTTTTTCGATCATTTCACTATCGACTGTCACGACGAAATATGGTCAGATGTATTCATACAGATGTAATTGTATCAGAAAAATCTCGAAAGATTACTTGTTTATTGTCCTGTCTATCTCATACACGAAGAAAAAGAGATTTTCGAAAACATTTTTTTTTCGATCATTTCACAATCGACTGTCACGACGAAATATGGTCAGATGTATTCATACAGATGTAATTGTATCAGAAAAATCTCGAAAGATTACTTGTTTATTGTCCTGTCTATCTCATACACGAAGAAAAAGAGATTTTCGAAAACATTTTTTTTTCGATCATTTCACAATCGACTGTCACGACGAAATATGGTCAGATGTATTCATACAGATGTAAATATATTAGAAAATGCCGAATGATTACTTGTCCATTGTCCTGTCTATATCACACACGAAGAAAAAGAAATTTTCAAAAACATTTTTTTTTCGATCATTTCACTATCGACTGTCACGACGAAATATGGTCAGATGTATTCATACAGATGTAATTGTATCAGAAAAATCTCGAAAGATTACTTGTTTATTGTCCTGTCTATCTCATACACGAAGAAAAAGAGATTTTCGAAAACATTTTTTTTCCGATCATTTCACAATCGACTGTCACGACGAAATATGGTCAGATGTATTCATACAGATGTAATTGTATCAGAAAATGCCGAATTATTATTGTCCTGTCTATCTCATACACGAAGAAAAAGAAATTTCCAAAAACCTTTTTTTTTTCGATCATTTCACAATCGACTGTCACGATGAAAAATGGTCAAATGTATTCATACAGATTGTAAATATATTATCAAATGCCGAATGATTACTTGTTTATTGTCCTGTCTATCTCATACACGAAGAAAAAGAAATTTTCAAATTTTTTTTTTCCATCAATTCACAATCGACTGTCACGACGAAATATGGTGAGATGTATTCATACAGATGTAATTGTATCAAAAATGCCGAATTATTACTTGTTTATTGTCATGTCTATCCCATACACGAAGAAAAAGAAATTTTCAAAAACTTTTTTTTTTCGATCATTTCACAATCGACTGTCACGACGAAATATGGTCAGATGTATTCATACAGATGTAAATATATTAGAAAATGCCGATTGATTACTTGTTTATTGTTCTGTCTATCTCATACACGAAGAAAAAGAAATTTTCAAAAACATTTTTTTTTTCGATCATTTCACAATCGACTGTCACGACGAAATATGATCAGATGTATTCATACAGATGTAAATATATTAGAAAATGCCGAATGATTACTTGTTTATTGTCCTGTCTATCTCATACACGAAGAAAAAAAAATTTTCAAAAACATTTTTTTTCCGATCATTTCACAATCGACTGTCACGACGAAATATGGTCAGATATATTCATACAGATGTAAATATATTAGAAAATGCCGAATGGTTCCTTGTTTTTGATCTTGTCTATCTCGTACTCATACAGATGGCATTGGAATCTGTGACATAACTTCCTAGCTTCAGGATGATTCAAACAAATGACAGATGGACGATGCATTCATGGTAGTCGTGCCTCCAGACGATGGATAGACCTCCTGTTTAGGAATGAAAACAGGTTTTCTTCGTTTTGTGCTTCAAACTGTGGTCATCCAGCACAGAACATATGTACTACCTCTAATGGTATAAGAGGACGAGCTGCTGAAATATAATAATGCAAGATGCAAGTAAACGGATTTAAACTACAGGGGCTCAGGCCCCTGATTCTCAAAAGTCGACATTCAATGTCGCATGTGACAAAATCAGTGCATTGCTTTCATTTCAATTGCTGTTGCATTGAAAATAGATGGGTATATTTTGTCGCATGCGACACTGGGCAATAGTGATATATTCGAACGAGCCGCTTCATATAATTTTGATTGAACTTCGCAGGTAAGTTAATTCAATCTTATTATCGTGGATGATGAAAAAACAATTCGCGATTCAAACGAAGAATTCGCGCGTTTTCCCCCACCATTTTCAATGAACAAGGCAGATAAATCATAACCTCAAATTTGTTTTACATTGTATTTCTGTATTCCTAGAAGACACAGTTGAACATTTTGTCGAAAATATATTAATTATAATAGTTTTTGCATATTTTTCAGGGTGTGGACTTTTGATTGTGTTGTTCAGTGCGTGATTGAAGTATTGATCATTTAAGTATGAACTTTTATTTAATTGTTCGGCAGTATTATTTGTAATGTTTACCTTTCATTTATAGTAATGCGACTCTCCTTGGAATGCCAACCATCTAATTCTATGTGGAACAACAAGAATATCTGACAAAGAAGTGGATATTCATTCCTTATGTTTGCAAACCAGTGCCTTAACTGCAGCTCCACATGTGATACAAGGGAGTATTCAACTATATCCCAACATCAAAATAATCAAAATGGGTTGTAGTTGCAGGGCAGGAGCAGGAGAAAAGTGCAAACACATTTCAGCTGTATTATTACACTGTACAAGGTGTATAAGTAAACATAATCCAAAGGCGTAATCGTGCCATATGATCATTCTTAATTATCTTTGTGGTGCTTTTTCTGTTGCCTTCTTTTTTCAGATACAATATTGAGGAATTAGAACCAGTTTCACCTACAGGTGTGAAGTGTGTCTGGAAATTCAGAAAACAATCTGCTTTACAGCAATATCAGCCCATTCCACTTCTGCAAACTGATTGTTTCAAAGGAAATGAATATGTTGAATCATTACCAGAAGATGAGGCTGAAAATATTTTATTAGAGTTGGAAGAATGCTGCCCTTCCTCGGCATTAGCAAAACACAGGTGAAGAAGCAATTTAGTATTTTGAATTTTTATGCAATTTTGAACCTCTAAAATCTTCAGAGCTGGTAGGAGGCAAGTAGGTGAAGATGGGCAAATGCAAATTATGATAGAAGAAGAAAACTATGTCCACAAAATTCTTGATAATGCAGCACAATCTATCATCATGATGGAAATATTTTCATAAAATTTTGCACCTACAAGGGAATGTTGTATGTTGCAGTATCAGAGTTTATTTTGTGATAGATTCCATATGTACGATTAGTAAAATATGTGAGATGGAGTGGAAAAGACAAAGGAAATTTCGCATAACAGGGTCACGCTGTTATCCAATATATACCTTTAAACAGTCCAATTGGAAGAGGAAGTCATTCAATTACTTTTGGCCAAAATCCTTCACTAATAAGTTTGTCCGTCATGGTATAAGTCAAGAAGGAAATGCAAGAAGAGAATATGTAAGAGTTACTGGAAATATAGTGGAAGAAACTGGCTTCATTGTTTCCCATAATAATCCCTGGATGCGATTTTCTCCAGATGGAGTGATTATAGAAGATGGAAAACCCACCAAACTTTTAGAGATCAAGTGTCCCTATATAGGTGAGATTTTGTTATAAATTTTTTTTAGATAAAATTATAATTTCAGGAATATCAAAATCCATAATGGAATGTCTCCATTCATTGAAGTTTATTGATCAAGGCCCAATGATCCAAATGAAAGGAAAACATATGTATTATGCTCAAATTCAATTTGGAATGGCACTACTGAATTTGGAAGAATGTGATTTCATTATATATGCTTCATTTGATGATTAAATGTGTATCATCAATGTTAAATATGATCATAATTATGGTTGAAAATTACTTAAAACATTGAAAAAAACTTTTTTGAGCACATGGTACACGGAATATGTGAAAATAAATGATGTGTAAATTAATAGTCAATTTTATTGTCCTCCATTCACAAAAATTCATGGGTATTCCAATTCATTACATCACAATAAATTCATACCAACATGTTGAGTTTTGTGTGTTACCTCAAATATCAATAAACTTATCATCTGCTGAAATTGGTGAAGACAAATTGGCAATAGCACAAGCAATTGTTAAAATATCCTCTGATAGGCTTACTAAAGACCATTGCAATTTACCACTGAGGATCGAGAAAAGTTTTATCCTTTGATTTGCTCTTTCTATATGAACCCTAGCTGCTGCAACAGCAGCATTCAATTGTGATTCATCTTTGCTCAACTGAGGTTTACTTCTAAGAAATTGTGGTCTTATTAATTTTATTTCATGTTCATCACACACTGTATCAATAAGAAAACCTTTATCAACCATGATACTGTCAGTAACTCTATCTAGGAGTTTAATCAGATAACTCTGCTCAAATATAACTTTATCTGAAGTTCTTCCCCCATAACATTTACCGAGAAAAGTAATCAGACCCCCTGGGGATACACCAATCATAAATTTTCAAAGTCATATTTGATTTATATTGGGAATAGCACTTGATTCTGCAACAAAGATATTTTGGTCGTTGAATCAAGATTTCAGTGCAGTCTACAATTATTTTTGTTGACTCAAAATCTTTGAAATAGAGAGGTAAATTTTTTTTGATTCCAGTGGAATCAGGAAATTTTAAACTGGGCTTCAATATCATTGCCAAACACTTCACCATACTGAACACAATGTTTTTACAGGTTTGGGATGTCACTCCAAAAAGCAATACTAGAACAACATATGTTGAGTTTGTTTTCAATTTAGCGAAACACAATATGATTTTCTCCTTCATTCCCAGTATATATATTTTTCTATCATCATATCTTCTAGCTAAGACCACCAGTTTTTCTAGAAGTTTCATATTTGGTAAACCAGTGAAACTATTCAATTTCGAGTCTGAATCAATCAGTTCACACACTGTATTCAAACGGTTTGTATTAACTTGCACTGCAATATACCGAAAACTTTTTTGAGGTGAAGGCCCAGCTGGTAACAATTCACATAAAGCTTCTGCAGCAATCAGCTCATCTGGATTCATATGTTTCGATACAGCCTTCCTCCAATCCTGAATTATTAGTGGTTTCCTCGAAACTGCAAGTTGGGTTATTTTCCTGAAACATTAACAAACATGTGACTGGGTGAAAGAACATATAGAAAATGCTTACCTTCAAAGATGATTTCAATAAATTCCTCGTTGTAAGTCTCTCAGCTCTACTAGTACTCGCTTTTTGTACTGCACCATCCACTTCAGTTGAAGTTGTAGAAATCAGTGATGGTAAGTTGAGAGATGGAATGGCTGTATCTTTCAAATACCTTTTCTTCAAACCAGGATGATCATGTCCTGAACAAATTCCACATGAATTCATTTTATTTCATCTTTCAAGACTCAACCATTACCTTTATAATCCTCTTTGGTGAAATGTAAGGAACAAATCCTCATACTTTTACTAATTTTTTTTTCTATTTTAGTTTCAACCTGCCAAGCTTTCAAAAAATTTACTTCTTCTTGAACTCCGAATTCATTTACCAGTTCTACCTTCTTGCTGATACTTGGAAATAGATGAAATCGAACATACAAGTTTCTATCACCTTTGGATTTACATCCAGGCACACTGCAGTGAGTGTTGTTTATTCCGTCACTCCTTTTTTTGGGACTGAATTCCATAATTGAAGGCACTAGTGGCAGTATTATTTGAATTCTTGCGTGAAAAAACTATATAATAGAACTGATTGCACGATAATGTATATTGTTTTAATAAAAACTTGATCCCAATGAATTTCAATGGATTGTTTACAAATCTATCTGCTTTGTTACAGTTCCGAATTTTGCCGCCAGAGAGCGTATCACTTGGCTTGAATCGCGAATATTGTCAAAAATCTGTTCTTCTCAACACAACCTTATTGAAATATTGGTCGTTCTTAATTATTATGATGCGTGGAACACACAGAACTCAAACATAGAGGAGAACGGAAAAAGAATACATTTTATGATCAGGAAACGTTCCTACAAGGGGAAATGACTTGCAGTAGGAGAGCCTGCGCATTGGCTACAAACGTTGACATTATTGACAAATGACATATTTAGAAAAGTGTTTCTGTGAATACATTTTATTTGATTTTTTCATTGATCCAATTTTATTTCGCCTCAACTCAAGTGTTTGTGAAAGTATTGGAAGTATGCCTGTTAATCGGCTCCTGTAGCAGCAGCGGTAAGATTCCTGGAATTCATTATTTTAGGTGAGTTCAAGTAGTTCAAGGTCAAACATTAGGCTCGGCCTGAAAATAATTGAACAGAAAAGTGGTTGATCATTTTTTTACATATGTTCATATCAGGTTTGGGTCCAAGAAAAAGAAATGGTTGGAGATTATGGGAATCTCAGGAGGGGACAATATGAGTCCCAGAAATAAGCTTTGTTCCAAGCATTTTGATAGCTGTGATATCAACATTCCGCCCCCTCCGAATGGACGAGCCACACAGAAAAACGCTGTGCCCAAATATTTCTTGAGTAATAAAAGAGCACCAGAAGATCTCCCACCAGATGTCACACAACAAAATAAAAAAATTGCTGGGTGTGTATCAAATCTGAGTAATTATTAATGCGGCATTATGTTTAGTATCAATGAAAATTAAGTATATATTCTATCAATTCAACAATCAGGGAAGGAAAGTGAGAATGTGATATAGATGGTCATTAGTGGAAGCCATTTCGGTTCAAATGGTCAAGTGGCAGGGAAATTCTATTTTAATTTTTCATTTTTGAATATTATCGTTTCACACAAAATATAAACAACTTTTTCATAAACAGTTACAAAATTTATGACTATAACTAAGACAATATCACCATAATGTGATTTCAATAAAGTATGCAATAAGTTTTCAGAAATTATGAGATATTTTGTCCTTTGGTTTTGGTCTAATAATGAAATATCTAGAATCACAACACTGGCAACAATGTCTAGCTCGATGTCTAGTGTCTACTATTTCGAAACCAAACTAATAGAACTGCTTTTTCATTACAGGCCATCAAGTTCCTCAGACAGTGCTGGATTAAAACACACTCCTAAAAAAAATAGAAGGTTGATTAAAAAATGCATTCATATTGGTAGGTATATAACTAAATAATATTGTTATCTTCTAGCGCTTTGGAGTTCCTAATGTTGGATATCAAGGATCCCCTATTCAAAGATGCAGCTGCAACTATTAAATTCATCCGTCTTGTTGATGAAGTTTTTGACCTACTCAATTCAAGGAATCCAATGACAGTCAGGATGAAAATGCCTATAAGTGCTAGAAATGAAGACTTGTGGATGCCTGTTTTCGAAGATGCCCTTAATTATTGTTTCAAATGTAAAGATTTGCTGGGTAAAGAACTCATCAAGACCCAAAAAAAACTCCATTCATTGGTTTAGCTTTGACTATCAAATCTGTAATAGGAATATATGAAACTCATATCAAGCCCGTGGACAGGAAATTTAAATATTTACTAACGTAAAAACTCAGTCAAGATCACTTGGAGTTATTCTTCTGCAGTATGAGGTATTTTATTTTAACTTTTCACCAGTTTCACCAACATTAACTCTGTTTATGAACCAAATGATGTTGAATTTTTCATTTCAGATCCAGAAATGGTTGGAACAATAACCCATCAGTTGCAGTTTTGTCGCAGCTATAAAAGATTACTGTTACATCATGATATCAAAAATATGACTGGTAACTGTATTGCACAAGACTCAACCAATGTTTTATACACTACAGGAGACAATAGAACAGTAATTCCATTGGACAACAGTGATATTCATATCATGAAAAAATATTCATTGGATTTAAATGAGTCATATATGCATGACCATGATTACAGTATGCCGATTAATCCATCTTTGAATGACCTGTCAGAAAATGTCGTAGCATATGTAGCAGGATATGCTGTTGGAATGGCAATGAAGTTAATCAAATGTCCTACATGCATTGAGGCAATGCAGTCTGATTGTGATGAAGAAAACCTCAGATTATCACTTCTGATGCGAAAGAAGTGGGGACGACTCATAATACCTTCAGATGATGCCATTAAAATATGTACAGTGGTGGAACAAAAGATAAGAAGAGTCTTATATGTTACAGATGGAAAAATTCCAAGTGAACCTCAATTTTTCAATTATTTTGTTTTGAATGTTTCAACCGATTCACTCTACTGGCCACTATTTTCTGATTTAGACGGGCATAATAAAGAATTTTTGACACTAGCAGAAAATCATAAGTCCAGGAAAATCAAGTCTTTATGCATTTCATATTTGAAAATCAGACTTTTCAATTTAGCAAAATCACAAAGCTATGAGATTAAAGGTGATTGGATCAGAAAAAAGCTGAGCAAACTGATATTATTCAATCATCAGTAAATTTTCATCTTCCTTTATGTTAAGTGAATTTTACCACAAAAAAGTAGTTTTTGCAATGTTTAGCAATGTTTTTGATATTGGAAATTCCTATCAATTCATATTGTGTGTCGGAAAATGATTGTTATTTTCATTAATTTGTAATGATTATCATAATAAAATAAATTATTCCTTATTATTAATGGTTTTATTGACATATTTGAGATCTTAAAAACTGTGGCTTCCAAGTGAGGTCATGGATTTACGTTGTTTTAGTTTTGCAATGTTCTGTAATATTTTGGATTTGTGATTAACGTGAAATTTTTTTTCACTTTTTCTCTGAATGATTGGGGTTTACTCTTGGAATTCTGAAAATGAATATAGCATGAAAGCAAATAAACCAACAGAAACTGCAAAGCCAATATTTTGTCAGAAATAAGAAAAACCAATCAATACACATGTTTGGTAGGTGAACATTAGGATTTGCCTAAAATTTTACATCTAAAATTAACGTGTCAAGTATATAAACGAATAAATTAAATACAATATGGTGGAGGCTGTCCTCGAGATTTTTTTTTACCTGTACAGATTGTAAACATCTGTTTGATATAATATCAGTGAGCTGATTAACCAACCTAACTCCATTATGAAATTTTCAATTCCACCCCGTATGCTGTCAGTTTATTCTGTCATGCTTTTCAAATTTTGGAGTAGAAAGTTGAATACTCTATCACCGCAACGTTGATGTTGCACACACCTCATCAGTTTCATTTAAATGGAAATCAGGCAATTTTTTCACAATGCACAGCTATTTCAAAGAACTTTTACTGATGTGAATCTAGTATTCTGTTTTCTTTGAAAGAATATTTCGAAAAATTAGGGTCCTTTCAAAAAAAATTTTTTTTAATGATATCCTTTCGAAGTATAAGGAAGCGAGTCCTCCCCAACCTAGCATATTATAGACTCCGAAAGAACTTTTTTCAGTTCAGCACGGCTAGATGTAGAAAACTCCAAAAAATAGCTTAAGTACAAATATGGTGTCGTCAATCTCATTTTCAGATTCTTCAAAGTGGGCCACAAAATAATCTGAAACCGTCTCTGACAACGCGTTATGCGCATGCGTTCCTACTGCTTAAATTTCTCCTTGTTGGAACACTATTACAGAGCGACATTACCGTTCTCCTCTATGTTTGAGTTCTGTGGTGGAACACGAAACTGAAGCCAAAACATTCAATCTACTTTTCGTCAATATGTTGCCTTTTCCCTTCTTTCGGGAGCTATTGCCCCTTGAATGTCCGAAAGAGGGTATAGCATATTTCACACTAAAAAATTATGGGAACAGTTTTCATTTGGCAAGTCCCATTCACACCTCATTCCACCGCCCTACAAAAAAGTTTTTCGATATCATTGTTATTTCTCACTGAAAAACATGAATAAAAATTTCCTTACCCCAAATCGTTACGGAAATTCAGTTGTTTTCGTGAAAAAAATTTAGAATGAGATGTGAAGGGTACATGACGAATAAAAAGTGTTCGTTCTGACCATACAATTCTACAACAAACGTGGATTGTGCCCATTTTCCGATCTCCACTGAAGGACAGTATATTTGGAATTAAGGGAGATTGCTGCGTTATACTCATCAGAATATGGTTGGTTGTATTGTATTTTCATTAAATATTTCGATCTGCAGAGAAGACTTTACCACATTTTTTTGTCTCCATTGAAAGTACAATTCACACTTTCTTTTCCATCGTTTTTTTTTTATTATATGATTTTTACTTGTATTATATAATACGTACGGTTTTTTTTTCGGCAGCGTAATCAAATCCAAACTTCTTGAAACTGTAAGTGAAAAACCAGTAGGCTTTAATAAAAATTTATTATTTTTCATTCTCACTACCACACATGTATATTTGATTTCCAAACCGATATGAACTTTGTCAGATGGAGTTGTGAAAGATATGTGTGAAGAGAACCAGTTTTTTGTGAAGAAATGATCGATCCCATCTTATATCGTAACGCATACACCAATTGTTTGGTACTATTTTCCAACATCTATCATTCATCTCAGATGGTGAGTGTCAAAATTTTTCTGGGAGCATCTGTGGCAAATACTATTGTTTGATGTGTATTCGATAGCACTTCGAAGTAAAATACCTATTCACAAAGATGCTCAATTTCTGTATCTTGCGAATATTTCAAATTTCATCTCAAGTTCTATGGATTACAGATTTAGGCTGACGTATTTGCGCGAAGAAAATCAGTGCATTTGCATGAATATCATCCTGGTTATTGATGTAACATCTAGTACTACTCCGACATTCTAGTCCTCATCATTTATCATATCAAGCAATTGAAATGTTTATCTCTCAGGAAGGATTGATTTCGAGAATCACGAATCGCATAAAGTTGAGCTCGCACTTCCTGAGGGTCATGTTTATATTTTTGAATTTAGGACTATTTTCACATTCAACAATCCATTTTTTTTTTGGAATCTCCGACACCTTAAAGACTTACAGATTTCTTGGAGTTCTTGCTATTTTGATTCCTCTGAGGAATATTACTGAAATAAAAATTTCACTTCTCACCCCCAGTATCACCAGCCGAGAATTTCTTGAAGATTGTCTGTCCCTTTTCTGATTGTTTCTGTAAGGCATGTAATTTCAGAATAATTTCCTGAAATCATACATAATATATTTCTGATGCAGTCGGCAGTCTTTCCCATGCTATTTGCACCCTCAACGCAAAATGGGAAAAGTCATAACTGAAGAAAGTGACAAATGAATAAAACACAAAAAGCCAGAAGATAAAAATAGAAATTTACTTTTGTCTCTAAGGGAATTCAGTGAGCGCATAATCTAGTGAATAAATGCATATCTCAAATAACTGAAAATTAGATTTTCCAGTTGAAATAGGTTTTGTGCAATATACAAAGCAATTATAAAGTAATAGAAGTGGCAATTTTCAGCTGGTATTTGTGATTTTCCTTTATTTGAGTTATGCACTACATACTAAATTATGCATTATTATGCGTTCACTGAATCCGCCTTCTGTTTTCTTTACATTTTTAACATGGGGATTTTCACTTTGTATAAAGATTGCCAACTTCGATTGCCCCAAACACTTTCTCTAGCCTCAGATATCCCCTCGCCCATAAACTCGTGACATTTCGTAACTATTGGTTGACACTATTGATCGTTATGCAAATGAATGACAATTCTACATACATAGATTATAGCGTGATCTAGCGGTAATTATTGCAGGTCATTCTTCGATGGTAGCGATGCCCGATATAACTCACGCCAGACGGTTAGCGAAATCGGGTATCAAAAAGCAGAACTCTGGAGTTCCATAGTTTCATCAGTTCTGTGGGTCCAACAAACTCGATAAACGAATATGAACTCTACATGATATTCAGATACCTTAAACTTGCTAAGATTCGGAAGAAAATAATTGATAAAGATGATGGATTACCGTTTCAAAGTATTGATGGGTGAATAGTGAATATAAAGCATGAACTTGATCACATTCGTTTCAAGTCAATTAGAAATAACTCAAAAGACTCCTGGGGCCTGATTTTTAAATCGGGTGAACGATCCGATCATGAGAAAATTCGGATGTCTCTTTCTATCTCGTGGGCAAAGGTTATTCAAAATAGAAAAAGACAGTCGACTTTCTCCCGGTATGAGAGTTCACCCGGTTTGAAAATCAGGCCCCTGACGAAATACCTCCTTCCTATTTAGCGCCATCTGCTTTGAGCTTTCCAGAATACATACCATTGGCAATGGAGAATATAAAATACGAGAAGTGCTTTATGCCCTGTCGAGCAAGATGTCCATTCCCAAACAGCACACTATCACCCAGGATATCCCATTACAAGCCCGCATACCCCAAAATAAGTTGATCCTATAACGATACCCCTGGGGCAAACCCAGGTCATATGAAAGTTGAACTAAAGTACTGTGAATGACCCAAATGAATTTCTCCCAGGTATACCCACTGATGTATATCCAGTGGATATAGTATCAGGTTAATAAGTACTATGAATGACCCAAAGGTAATCATCCCAGGGTTACCCATTGGTGTATATCCAATGGATATTGTATTGGGTTAAAAAGTAGTATGAATGACCTGAATGCATTCATCCCAGGTTTACCCATTGATGTATATCCAGTGGATATCGAATCGGGTTGAATATATCACTTTATTATGATTTCCAATATATCGACGTATGGAAATTGAATCATTTCAGGGTGATTCGTTATAATATACAGGCTGAGTTAGATGTTTTGCTAGAAAATGTATCTAATGACGTTCAAAATAGAAAATCTTTATTACTTCAGGAATATTTGATTGAAATATTTTCACAAACATTTTTTTTCAGTTATTATTGTGATGAATAATTAAACACCGTCTTGAAAAATCTCTGGATTGATTTTTCCTTTAAGTCAAGTTTGAATTTATCGAATCTCCCGCATTTATAGTTGTATTGTTTATGCGCAATCGCTATCGCTAAATGACTAGTAGCGAATCCTTCGGGTAGAACTCATGCAGAGTCAGTGTATTACTCTCTTTTTTCAACACTTTACAAATTGAAGGATAAAGATACACTAGTTCTGTCAAATATTGCACGAGTTCTTACAAAGTATAATAGGCGAGTTCTGATATTCAACAGAAACTTCCATCAATTCTATCACTGATGTCTCCCTCTCTGTTTTTGACGGACCACAAACAGAGAGAGAGAGACATCAGTGATGGAACTGATGGAAGTTACTGTTGAATATGAACTCGCCTATTCGTTCGTTATAGTTGTGAGTTCTGTCAGTTCTGTGTTGTCGGTGTAGTGTTTTGTCGCTTGGCTTGGTAACGTAGTGGATGGTGGGTGGATATAATTGGATATGGATGTGGTCTTTGCCGCCAATTCGGCTGTGTTTTAATTACATTTATGTCTGTTCTCCAGCATGAAGTGAACAGTGTTTGAATCAAGATTTGAATTCAACAGGTGAGTCAACCATTTAGGTTACCTTTTATACAAATTGTATGTCACTAATAACTATTTGTATTTCTCACTGAATAGTTTGCATTGATCGCCTTTAAGATCATTAAAATGTCCAATTCAACAAAAAAGAGTAGAAGATCATATTATAGACATCTGAAAAATGATAGGGACATATTTCTTTCTCTCACTGATCAAGACTATACCGAGAACTATCTTCAACTATCTGTTGGTAATGAGGAAAGCATTGCTGAAGAATCCTTTCAACAAACCAACCCTTTGGCGATGGAAACAGAAGGCACATCTGATTCTGATTTTTCCTATCTGAGCCAAGTTCATGATGAAATAAATTTTGATAACGACTCTCTCTCACACACTGACACACTAGACAATATTCATCAGCAGGTTTTTGCAGAGCGAGGTGTATATGAACTACCGAATCAAACTAACCGCCGTGATTCAGACTTGAAAACGAAATTAGCAGATTTCATATAAAATAGATCATTCAGCCTTGGGGAAGTTGTTGAAAATTTTGACACCACATTTTGACTATCTGCCTATTGATGCCAGAACTCTTTTACATACTCCTCGGCAAACATTAACAAAAGTCATTCATCCTGGGGACTATTATCATTATGGACTAGAGCGCGCTGTAAATTTCTTGTTGAAAAATACATCTCGAAAAAGCAGTCTTAACTGTGAAATATGTGTGAATATTGATGGGCTACCACTGAGCAAGAGCTCTGGTAGTCAGTTTTATCCTATCTTGGTTTTCCTCTATCCTGTTGAGAGTTTAGTTGGTGTAGTCGGCATTTATCATGACTATAAAAAACCAAAAGATCCGAACGAATTTTTGAGAGATTTTGTATGAAGCAGTGAAACTCACACAAAATGGAATAATTCTCAATAACCAAACTTTGCCTTTCAAGGTTAAAGGTTTCATTTGTGATGCTCCAGCAAAATCATATGTGAAATGTATCAAAGGTCATACAGGCTATTTCTCTTGTTCAAAATACACTCAAGAGGGTGTATATTTGAATAACAAAGTATGTTTACCTCAAATTCGTTCAAAGGTAAGAACTAGTGCTGATTTTTTCTTACATATACAGGAAGAACACCATACTGGTAAAAGCATCTTACAAGAAATTCCTAACTTAGATCTGGTCTCCTCCTTTCCGCTTGATTACATGCACCTTATATGTTTGGGAGTTGTGAAAAAACTATTAGTTCCATTATGAATGTGTGGAAAACCTCCTTTCAAACTATCTGCTCATCTTATTGATAAGATATCAGAATCATTGAAATTGCAAGCAGTTAATTCACCAGGAGAGTTTTCTAGGAAACCCCGTTCACTCAATAAAGCAAAAGCGTGGAAATCAACTGAATTTCGTCAATTCCTTTTATATACAAGTACAGTTGTTTTGAAGTCAGCTCTTGATAAGAAAAAATATTTATATTTTATGTCTTTGCATGTAGCGGTCAGAATTCTATGTTCCAACCAGATAACACAGGATGGTATTGAATATGCACATTCATTAATGATATTTCTTGTAGAAACATTTACGGAGCTCTATGGTCAAGAATTTATTTCACATAATATTCATAACCTACTTCATATTTCCCAAGATGTTAGTGAATTTAATAGATCCCTGGACTCCTTCAGTGCATTCCCTTTTGAAAATTTCATGCAGTATATCAAAAAATTGATAGGGAAATCAGAAAAACCATTACCACAAGTTGCAAGATCTGAAAAAATGATTATGAGACAGGACCATCCAAAACTTAAAATTCAACCTTTCAAAGAAATAAAAACATCCTGATAATTGCTGTCAATCGAAAGATGGCAGCAAAATAGTTGTAGAAAATTTTGCTACCAGAAATGTAAATGTTGTAATTATCGGTAGAAAATTTCAAAATGTTGTGGATTTTTTTAGTAAGCCTTGTAGTTCTGATATTCTTGTGTTCGAAGTGAGAAATTTGAGCTGTTTGATGTTTTGGCCAATTGATGAGATAGATTTCAAATATGTTAAGCTAGCACTGGCGGATAGTCATGTTGTTTTTCCTCTACTACATTTGGAATAGTTTTGGGGGAAGTACCTACGAAAATGCTCTCAATCATATCATGGTATATGTAATAGTTTTCCTAAATCTGATTTTAATATAATTTTGATTTACCTGGCACTTTCTGATTTGATTCTATTAGTTATTCAACCAAGTAATCAGTATGTATATATTTTATCATCGGTTCATTTCAAACTATGTTCATTTCCATTCTATCAATTGATAAACAAGTACCTAGGTTGATGGGATATTTTCATTTCGTTTTTGCTTTGAAACTTCGTTTTCCTGAAAAAATCGAACGGGGTGCGATAGAGGGCTCAGTTCACGACTGGCAGCCCCGTTTCTACTGGAAGCCCTCTAGTTTGAAAAATAGTAAGGTAATCAGCTTCTATATCATCTGTGACATTGAGATACTAAATTTATATATGTAACCAGTAGAGGGCTTGAGACGGAACCACGGACCACTTTGACCTTAAATAACTTTGATGACGAGTCACTTGGAATGACCTTTGGTGTGTGTACTACCAAGCGCATGCAAGTTTGACCTTGAATAACCTTGATGACGAGTCACCTTGAATGACCTTTGGTCGTGTAGTGTGTGTAATACCGAGCGCATGCAGGTTTGCCCTTGAATACCCTTGAGTGTTAGCGTGGTCTAGATCGAACATCATTGCCCTTGAATGACATTGGTGAATCATTTCTAGTTTGCAATTGAAAAACATCAAAGGATCTTGTGACCTTCGATAACTTTGAGTATTCCCAATATCGAATGACTTTGTGCAATGTCAAATTCCAAATTGTTCCGAAACAAGATTTCGAGACTATATTCACGGAGAATACTTTTGACCTACAAATAACCTAGATCACATCCGCTGTCGAACGGACCCAAGCGCCCTGTTAGCATCATCCTTGAATGACCTTGAACTTGTTGGAACTTCTCAAGACAAGCACGGTACATATTTCTGTAGTTGATCATCAATTCATACTTGAGGAGGGGGGAGGGGTGGAGAATATATATATAAAACGAGAGTCCTGGTTACTTCCACTACGATCATTCAGCGTGTGTGTATTTTCTCTTATTGAGAGTTATTGAGAGTGATTGAGAGTTATTGAAGATGACAATGTATTCGCGTAGTGATTGCGGTAAAAAATTCACTAGGAGTGACAACTTGCATCGTCATCAGCGGGAAGAATGAAGCTGGACCATCGAAAAGGCCGAGGATGCACATACACCCTACACCTCCTCCAATGCAGACCTGTTTGTGTTGCAATATGAGTGTTGCTTCTAATCAGATGAATTCACATCGGAGAACTTTGGAACATAGAACAAATGCATGTGTCCAATATGGAGAGGGTGTGAAAATTATCCGTACTGCTTTCAAATGTAGAATTGTCAGGTACAGGGTGGATAGTCAAAACCACCACACGGATAACATCATCTTCTTCAACGAGATGAGACAAAAAATATTGAAATTACTGGAAGAAGTGTTGATGATCCACAAAGCGGTGAAAGTTAACAGGGAGGTGTTTGGGCGATACAATCTGCAAACTAAAGAGCTATCTGATATGAAAGCCTTCGAAAGCTCTAATCAAGTTATCGATCAATCGAGTGACTTGGACATGGTTCATAATACCTTCATAGATAGCCTTACTACTCAAGCAATGGAATCCAATGAGCGTGATTCAGGTATAATGTGATACATTCACATGAGTTATCTCTTGATCGATGAAAAAAATTGGTTTCCAGGTTGGACCATTCATGAAATATTTTATATGGAGGTTAATGTCAACAAATACAGTCCACTCGGGGGGTCTTCGTACATCAAGCTGCCGAAGTATATCGAGTCTAGAAAGGCTATTGTAAATGTCAACAATCAAGACCAATACTGTTTTGCATGGGCTGTAACATCGGCATTGTATCCCGCCACCGTTAGAGTTAACGAAATTTCATCATACCCACCATTCCATACTGTGCTGAATGTGGCAGGTACAGATTTTCCAGTTGAGTTGAAGGATATTTCAAAATTTGAAGTGATGAATGATTGCTCTGTCAATGTTTATGGGCTGGAAAGTAATTTGAAGAACGATAAAATTGAATATGAGGTAATCGGTCCATTACATTACTCCAAACGTAGGCTAAATAGTCATGTTTTTCTTTTAAATATCACCGATGAGTGGGGTAACAGCCATTATTGTTGGATAAAAGATCTGTCGAAATTAGTTTCTTCTCAAGTGTCCGCAAATCAACATGAAAAATATTTTTGTGATGGATGTCTACAAGTACACCCTCAACAAAATGGATAAATTTGAAAAATATGTACCTGAGAATATTTTGAAGTTCGAAAATATCGAGAAACTATTGAAAGTTCCGTTCATTGTATACGCCAATTTCGAATCAATTCTGAAACCAGTGCATACAACGGAACCAAATCCTGCTTACTCCTACACCAATCGGACTTATGTACATGAGCCATATGCTTTCTCGTATCTTATAAAGTGTTCTTTCGATGATTCTATTTCGAAATTTGTATTATACAGAGGTGTAGAGGCCGGTGAAGTTTTTGTTACAAACTGTTACAAAAGGCTGATCTCACTGATATATATCATAAATACTTGAAGAATGTCACCCCCATGACTCCTTTGACTGTTGAGAAAGAGCGTGACTTTAATATTGCCACTACATGTGGAATATGCGAAGAACCATTTGAGGATGGTGATGCTAAAATTCGTGACCACTGCCATCTAACAGGCAAAAAAAGAATTGGAGCGGCGCATTCAACATGTAATCTCAATTTCAAGTTACCCAATTTTGTTCCAATAATATTCCATAATCTCAGTGGTTATGACTGTCATTTATTCATAAAAGAGTTGTGTTGTAACAAAGACAAGGTTGACGTTATCGCACAAACTAAAGAAAACTATATATCTTTCACGAAACATATATTCATGGAGATCAAGTCTGAACGAGATGGTTATATAAGGAAAATATTTTTAAAATTGAGATTCATCGATAGTTTTAAATTCTTGGCCGCTTCTCTGCAAGAGTTGGGCGATAATTTAGATGATGAACATTTTGTGGAGATGAGAAAGCATTTTCAGGAAGTTGAAAAATTTAATCTCATGCGGCAGAAAGGTGTTTTTCCATATAGTTTCATTGATTCTCTAGATAAATTGAATTATCCATGTTTACCTCCCAAGGCAGAATTTTATGACAAATTGTGTGAAAATCATATTTCTGAAGTTGATTATGATCGGGCGAGTAAGGTTTGGAATATGTTCAATTGTCGAAGTTTAGGTGAATATTTCGACATATACTTGAAATGTGATGTTTTGTTGTTGTGTGACATATTTGAGAACTTCAGAAACATGAGTTTGAAACAATATAAATTAGACTCTGCTCATTATTTCACTTTCCCAGGTCTGTCTTGGGATGCAATGTTAAAATATACAGGTGTAGAGATAGAGTTATTAACCGATATCGATATGGTACACTTTTTTCCGAAAGGGTATACGTGGTGGTTTTGGTCAATGTTCTGGGAGAAAACACATTGCAAATATTGAATTTCTTCCAAATTAAAACCCTGAACAACCTTCTTCTTTCATTATGTATTTGGATGCAACAAACCTCTATGGTCATAGCATGTCGCAATCACTTTCATTAGGAGGATTCACATGCCTCACTCCATATGAAATTATTCAATTAGATATCAGTAGTATTCCTGATGATAGTTCCGACGGATACATTTTGGAAGTAGATGTGCACTATCCTGTATAATTTCACGATCTTCATTCAGATTTACCCTTTTCAGTAGAAAGTATCATACCACCTAATTCAAATTCCAAAATACCAGAACTCATTCCAAATTTGAATGATAAATAAAATATATTGTTCATTATAGAAACTTGAAGCAAGCAGTCCGTAATGGTTTGATGGTAATAAAAACTCACAGGATTTTAAGATTCAATCAATCACCATGGTTAAAAAAGTATATAGATCTGAGTACTGAGTTGAAGAATAAGGCTTCGAATAAATTCGAAAAGGGTTATCTTAAACTGAATACAAACTCCATATTTGGTAAGACCATGGAGAATGTTGGTAATGGGAAAGATATCCGACTAGATACCCATTGGGAGTCTATAAGAAGGGGTATGGGTGCTAATTCTCTCATAGCTCGTTCCAATTTCAAAACCATATCTCTATTCTCTGAGGATTTTGTGGCTATACACATGGGTAAAGTCAATATTTGCTATAACAAACTATTGTATCTGGGATTATCTATTTTAGATATGTCAAAAACTGTTATATACGACTTTTTCTATGACACAATTGAAAAACATTACGGATCGCAATCTTCTCTGCTATATACTGATTCGGATTCTTTGATACTGAAAATTGAAACTGATAATTTTTTCAATTCATGGTCGAAAATGCTGATAAATTTGATACTTCGAATTATGGCGAAGGTAACAAATTCAATATGCCCGTAAGTGAATCATTCAAATCAATCAAATCATTCCACTTCAGTCATCAGTTGAGTCGGAACCTTTCACTCCAGTGTCGAGTACCTGCGAATCATTGTGTTTGTTTGTGCCAGTGCCAGATTACGGATTTATACCCTATGTAAGTACCTGCTTTGAATTTATTGTTCTTTGTATGGTTGTCTGCTTGTACCTGCTTTTATTGTTCTTTGTTCGATTTTCTGCTTTAGAAATTCGAATTTGGTATGAATATTTATCATTTTGCTCTTTCGATTTTCATATTCAGAATTATGTTAGACGTGGTTATATTTTATATTGTTTGCTCATTTTCAAACTCATGTTGGAATTAGTAATTCTTTTTTTCGTTTTCTGAATTTCTATCATATATCTGGCATCAATAATGTTTATGCTCGCACTTAAATATGATTTGGTAATATCTTTTTTTTTATTCATCTTATTCAAACTCGTTTTCGCGTGGTATTCTCCACTTTATTCTTGTATTGTTGAAATTATATATTTCGTTAAATATTTTCTATTTTCAGTAACATGCCTACTTTGAAAAATCTGCTAACTTCGACACCCTTATATTCAATTTGTTGACATGAATATTTATCATTTTGTCCTTTCGATTCTCATGTTCAGACTTTTGTTTGGCATGGTTATATTATTTTTCATGCTCGCACTTGAATTTGATTTGGTAATTTTTCATTTTTGATTCATCATATTGAAACTTATGATTCGTGTGGTATTTTTCACTTCATTCTTGTATTGTTAAAATTATACACTTCGTTGAATATTTTCTATTTTTAGTAACATGCCTACTTTGAAAAATCTGCTAACTTCGACATCCTTATATTTAATTTGTTGACATGAATATTTATCATTTCGTCATTTCGATTCTCATGTTCAGACTTTTGTTTGGCATGGTTATATAATTTTTCATGCTCGCAGTTGAATTTGATTTGGTAATTTTTCATTTTCGATTCATCATATTAAAATTTATGATTCGTGTGGTATTTTTCACTTCATTCTCGTATTGTTGAAATCATACATTTCGTTGAATATTTTCTATTTTCAGTAACATGCCTACTTTGAAAAATCTGCTAACTTCGGCATCCTTATATTTAATTTGTTGACATAAATATTTATCATTGTGTTATTTCGATTCTCATGTTCAGACATATGTTTGACATGGTTATATACTTTTTCATGCTCGCACTCGAATTTGATTTGGTAATTTTTCACTTTTGATTCATCATATTCAAACTCATGATTCGTGTGGTATTTTCCACTATATTCTTGTATTGTAAAATTCATATATTTCATTGATTATTTTCTATTTTCAGTAACATGTCTACTTTGGAGAAATTGCTGACTTCAACAACTTTTTCCGTGGTGAAAGAGGTGAAAGTGCACTCGAATGTGATCCTTCAAGAAGACGTCGCACCACGGGACCAACCTGTGGTAGTTGCGGCAACGACGAGGGACATGCCGCTCCTTGCAGCACAGGAGCGGAATGAGGCGGCTGTTCCTTCCACGTCGAGGGATCCAGCTGGGGCATTTTTCGAGGAATTCAATCCGAATACGAGGTCGTCGGAGATGTCCCCAGTGTTCGATGGTGTGCTGGATATGGCGGAAGAGATGGCGGTGTCCAAAAGTTTGGAACATGTCGATTCTGGGAGCGAATCCGATATGTTTCCAAGTCCGCAAACGCAGATAGAAAAGAAGAAGGTCTTTCCAACTCCGAGGGGGAAGGATCTTTCGAAATTCTTTCCGCTCTCCGACTTTGACTCTGAGGATGATTTTGTTGAACAACCTTGGAGTAAGAGTGAAAAATGTGGTGGACTGAAGAGGAAGGCGGCTGACAGTCCACCAGCGGACAGCAAGCGGCAGAAGCGGGCACCGCCGAAGGAGAAGGCGCCTCAACAACCTGACGAAAAGACACCGCACCCACCGAAAAAGCCGCAACCGCAGAGGAAGTCTCAACC